>QMIH01000546.1:35869-83437 GCA_003987875.1 Clarias batrachus
ACTGGTAAATCAAAAAGTGCTTTACCATGCTGGCCAAAGAGCTCCTGGTAGCAGCGGCTAAGGATGTTCATGCCCAACACCCCAGGAACTTGTGCACACACACTACCARGAGGATCTCTGACTACCAACACACCACAGCCTACAACTACTCGCCCACAAAGCTCCACRTCCAAYTCCAGATACCCAATATACGGAATCGCAAGGCCATTTGCAGCTCGAAGTTGTAGCCAATTACACGATCTAAGCYGCTCCTGACCCCACAACCCAAAATTAGTCAGAAAACAACTCTCGGTAATAGTGGACACCATGGAACCAGTATCAACCAGGCAAGGCACCTGAGCCCCACCCATMRATACAACAAGCTGTGGACAAGTCGACATAAACCGGGACATAAAATCCAAACCAGTAACATTTGAGCCTATCCKTTCCCCAACCAAGTTGTGGCCCTGCAACTCGGTGGGAGCTAGTTTTCCGACGACTGCATGGACGATGRCTGTTCACCCCTCATTAAAGCCGAATTCACATGAGCCGGCGGTGGGCGGACAGACACCCGCTCCCCGTCGCAATCTCTAGCAAAATGGCCAGGTTTCTGACACCGTCTGCAAATTAAGTTAGTCCGAGATGGTCGTGAATGCGACTGAGTGTTTTGAATCTGAGCCATACTTTGAGTTAACTGATTTAATTGTTGCTGCTGCTTCCGCAGCATATCCCGAAGTTCACTCATTTCTGACATTGTTGAACCACCACGGCTGTTACTACCAATGTGCTGATGTCCCTGTACCCCATATTGAATACCACAAGCAGCTGGAACCGACTGACTGCGACCACGCACCCAGGCATACCCTCCCTTTCCCAACAAAGGGCTTCACTGCGAACGTCAAATAAAGTAACAGTAGGTTGACGACGCACCAACTGCTTAAGTTCACGTCGAAGAGCACAATCATTAACGTATTCGACAAACTGATCTCTCAGCAACATTTCACCATTGGGAATACCATGAAGGGACTGATTTTTTACTTTTTCCAGAAGACTCATCAGGGCCAAAGAAAACTCTACCAAAGTTTCCCCTTCCTATTGTCTTCTGGAAAAAAACGCTTCTTGAAGTGCAACATAAGACTTTGTGCAACCATATAATTCACGCAAYACCCGAATGATTTGTTTCGGGTCCTCCCTCTCGTTTACTGATCGATACCGAATCTCTTCCCTTGCCTCTCCCTCCAGATGATCAATCAAAAAGAATGCCTGATCAGCTGTAGACAGACGGCGAAGCCGTATACAAGCTTGAGCCTCCTCCACCCACTCATCSATGCCAATGCCCAACCGACCACTGAACTTTGGACACTTACAATCCCGAGGAACAAAAACAAACCGTTCCGCTGCTGATGCATCAGCGCCAGCGAGTGGGGGMTCCACAACTGCAGGAATGTGAATATTAGATGGACCCGGCTGTGCAACTAAAACTTGCTCTTGTCTCAGTCGTTCATTGTCCGACTTTAATTGAGCTACCAACTCCCTTAACTCACGTATTTCATCCTCCATAACTGCAAATGCACAAGCACTTACCAGGAAGAGGTGAACTRAACGCAACTTTTACCGGTYMACCACAAAAAGGGCTGCTGCTGTCTGGTTCCTAACCAAAAAAGAACACAAAAAGAGAAAAACAAGGCAGTTACTCAACCAAACCAAAACCCACGTCTCTGCACTAAGGAGACATCCTGCCGATTACGCCAGAATGTGGCGGGAGCAGTACAGTTGTAAAACAGTAAACCAATGAAGTAATCCGACTACGCCACCCTAGGAATTAACTCTAGGGAACAATACTCAATCCCAAAAAGGGAACAATTAAGCACACAGGTTCGATTCTTTCAAATAAGAAAGCAAGAGACGTGGGTGAAATATAAAAATACAAAATGTTTTATTACAGCTATGATAAAAACCTTTAAAAGAGACCATACGGAGTCAAAAGCACCGCAGAAGACCCACACTTTCAATGAAAACAATATACTTACAAAAGAAGAAATTTGGACACTAACAGAAAAATCAACTTTCAATATAAAAAAAACAAATGTAAATACCAGCAGGGCTGAGGCTTCCAATGGCAGGAAACAAATGGATTCTAGTTTTGGAAAAACACTCATCCACACAAAGTGCACTCAGATCACACTATCACACACTCGAAATGGTGCATACCCCACAATAAAGAAGAACCACCACCGAAAGGGGGAAGATCCAGTCACCCGTGGGGCCCCAAACTCCTGCAATAAACCAAAAAGAAATAAACAATTAACTCCGCATACAATATAAACAATAAAAACTAATGGTAGACAACCCCAAGGAGGCGTAGGTGTCAATCACTACCACATGAAACTAAAAAAAAAAGAACAAATGAATTCCAAACTTAAAGTACATAAAATCAAATAAATATACAAAGCAAATGACATTAATAAAGACAAAAATAGGATAAGTGGATATGAATATATAATGAGATGACCAAAAAGGAGAAAATCAAACAAAACCAACGTTACTCATACAAAAGGTATGACCAAAAGAAAACCAAAGAAATGAAATAAATCGAAAAGAAAGAAAACGAGAGCAGGTATCTTCTTTCAATGCAATGCAATCGTCGTATTCTCCACACAGATCCCACAAAGTAAAACCGCCACCAACACCATAGGAATCAGACAAGCAGTCCCCTTTTTAATAACAAAGGTGGCATCTGCACGACAGCACATGTATAAATATTTTTTAATTCATTGACCTGGGCTGTGTTGCCGTCATGAGTTTGAAATGTTAAGCAAGCTTTAATGTCTATTTATTCCATATTTTACTTAATTTACATATTTTCTTAATGTTTTGATCATTTTCATACACAAAAATCTGATTATAGTGTTGAATACCGAATTGTATTTGACGAAAGGTAATATCTGGAAGGAATTATCTGCATTCACATTATTTCCTATTATATAGACAGTATCGACAGCGGCGCTCTCTCTATCGCCAGAACCGGTAGCTCGGTGCGGATCAGCGCAGCCCTGTGAGAGACAGTCCGGCCCACTTTGCACAAAAACATGGCGGAGTGACGATTTCAGCTGCGTGGATATTAGCAGAGTCCATTCGTGCACCGAAAAACAGAAGGGTTCATCAAATTCAATTCGGTATTCATGCACATATTTTTTTTAAAAAAGAAAGAGAGAGAGAGAGAATGCATTTCTGACGCTTGCAGGACCGCGGCTAGTTCACTGTTTACACTCTGGCCATGATGGCAGCGCTTAGCTTAGCCAGTTAGCGTTGATTAGCGTAGCATAGCTTAGATAACGTTAGCTATACTAATAGCTCCGCATAACGCAGTCTGTTATAAAATATCGAGGAGATATTCGTGATCGTTTGTCAACGATTGGTGTTTAAACCGTGCAGAACTAAAAAAAACTTTTCACAATTTTCAAGGCTGATATGTAAAACAATGTGTTTCCGTATCCCGAACGGAGCGCTTACCCCTACACAAGAGCACTACATAGTGCGTCAAATAATCCCGTCCCGATCCCTACCTAGGGGACTAGGTGATGAACACGGGGCGATTTGGGTCACGCTGGCTCGCGTGCTGTTTTCCTTTTTGTATACTCTACACTAGCTAATGCTAACTATTAGGTCTCGTTTAAAATAATAGGAGAAGTTTTAAAATAATTTACGAATGTATTCAATAGCGCTTAATTTGACTTTTTGATAATGAACAAGATTGTGAATTAATGTAACGCGGAAGCAATAATAACTAATGTTTAGGTTCAAGATTAGCAGCTAGCCAGCTAGTCAGTGTGTTTGCACTACCGTCAGCTAGCTGCGGAAAACTTGCAGATATTTAAAGCATTTAACGACAAAAGTGTGAAAATTGTGCGTAGTTCAGACAGTCTTCAGTAGTCAGTAGAAGTTTATGAATATAAATCCACCATGTGTCTTAATTAACTAGCACAGTATAGTAGTGTTGTTTTATTGTTGTTGTTTACATTCAGATCTCAATTATAGTTGGTTGTTAAATTTGTATAACATATAAATATACACGAATGTTTAATGCTGAGTTAGTAGTTGAGAAGACTGAAATTATAAATTACCATTATTAATTTATTTAGTTTATCTTTAAACATTTTGTAATAATATTTTGTTCAAAATTACAATAATAAAAAATATACATATTAAATATTTTGTATGGTATACTTGTTAATCTTTGTTTTTTGGTTTGTTTGGTCTTTGTTGCTGCAGAGTAAAAAACGTGAGAGGATTTACTCTCCACTCTAGCGTCCTGATTTAAACATGGAGTCTTCGGACAACGCGGGTGACGAGACACCCATGAGCGCCCAGAACGTGTACTCGGCTCTGGGTCTGAGCCCAGAGGACGTCGAGGCTTTGGCTCAAATCCCTGAGAACGAGATTAGCGTGGAAACATTACCGTATCTCATCATGCAACTCAAAGCCAAGCGGGCAGAAAAGGCAGCCGCCACTGCTACTGCTGCTGCCGCTGACGCCGCCACCACCACCACTACTACTACCACCACCACCGCTACTGCCGCCGCCGCTACTCCTGCCGCTACAGACACGGATTCCAGCGACAAACCAGAGGCGGAGTCTAAACAGGCAGATGAAGATACGGAAACATCAGAAAAAAAGAATGAAAAAGGTGAAAGCCCGCCATCTTCGAGTGCATCACGTCAAGAGTCCGGTCAGGAACACGAGCAACACGGGAAGGGAGACAGCCACAAGAAGAGTGACCGATCGAGTTCAGGAGGACGAAGGGACTCCAAATCGAGGAAGTCATCTCGAGAAAGACAGAGTGGAGACGGTCCGCCGGCAGAGGAAAACGAGTATGATGACAAGCCAACAGTTTTCCCGCATATCTGTACGCTCTGCAAGACGGAGAGCAATGGCTCCAAGGTAACATGCACTGGGTTTGCACTTTATACTGGGTTTATGACTTCTACAGTGGACGACAGTCAGAGAAATGAGTTGCTTAGAGACAGTAACGTCAAACCGGTGTAATCAAATAGAACGTCTGTTGACTGACTTAACTGCATAAAAATATAATTTGGTAATGAGTTCATGTCAGCGCTCTGACGGTGCCACGTGATGTTGTGTCAGACATGGCTTGTTGTCTCGGTTTGAGAGATTTTTTCGGCTGATCTCGAAGTGTGAACTAAATTGATGGGACGCTCATTTAAACTCCACCGATAGGAGAATGACGTCGGACTCGTGTGTCAAGGCTACAAACACACAGCGCCAGTAAGGGAGAAACGTAAACATGGCATCCTAAGAAAAGTCAATCTCTTCTTATGTGCAACAAAAGTTGTCAAAACAGTAACACACTAACCATAAAAAAACAAACTAACTTTATGTAAGTTATCTGGTAATTTATTCTTAAAATATTGCTAGATGACACAGTCTGAAAGCAGCTGTAGACCAGAATGGAGATTCTAGTTGCAATTCACCTGTTTGACCACTAAACAGGGAACATTTCAAAATGTAAAGATATATTTTTTTAATCTCTCAAACCCGCCTTCTAGTTCGAGCCACAACTTCCTTATATAGTCTATGCTGATGGCAGAGTTCAGTCAGCTGCCTGATGATGTTATATTTTGTGATAAATGTTTTTTTTTTTTTTTTCATATATCAACGTATTTTTGTAGCGTGTTCAACCACTCTTTCATTTCTGAACAGATCGGGGTCGGATAAAGGTACATCTGGGTGCTTGTTTATAATAATTAAGCCATCCACTAGCTGCAGGAACCACCAGGGACCAGCAGATACAATATTATCACGTTTCCCAGGTGCTAATTACCATTCTGTTATCAGTATCATGATTTTTAACATATATAAATGTAAAATTTATTTTTTTTAAAAATCAGACATTTGTTGAGTCACTGTGGTGATGCAGGAATCGTCACAACCCCCCCCCCACCCCCCAATTCTCTACCACCTACTCTGGTGTGTATCAGTGTATGTGACATTGAATAGTTACCCCATACAATTTATATTTTTTTGTTCTGATTTCCCTTTTCTTTTTAAAAGCTATAATTGTTGGGTCTCAACCCTCCCTCTTGAGTAAACTGAGATGGTTCACAAATTGTTCACCAGAAATGTAAAGCGAAAAAACACACACAAAGATTTGACAGCAGAGTGAGAGAGAGAGAATGTTCACACCGTGCTTTGTTTTTCTTGTAAAGTTTAGTTTGAGTGTAACTTCATGGAAGCAGAGCTGAGATTTCACACATGACCTTACCCCGAGGAGCGGTGTGAGAGTGTTTACAGAACACCCTCTGTGTGAGTGTGTAACCCATGTTATCATACTGATACACATGGTGCTGATCAGAGCTCTTAAAGTTTAAAGTGGGATTGAAGCGTTGTGCTGTTTTAGGAAAATAATCATAAGCGGAGGGGTGTGACCGTGCGTTGTCCATTCTGAAGCTGTATTTTATGTATTAATTTTTTTTTTTGTGGATATGCTGTTATGCACAGCACTGTTTATTGTCTTACATCTCAGCTGTCCACTTTAATAGAAACACCTGCCGGTTCATGCAGTTATTTAATCAGCAAGATCATACACATCCAGGTGAAGCGATCATGTTCACATCAATGTGACTTTAACCGTGGCGTGGTTGTTGGTGTGAGTATTTGACTTGTACTACTGAGTAGGGCTGCAACTAACGCAATTATTTTGATAATCGATTAGTTGGGCGATTATTTTTTCGATTAATCGGATAAAAACTAAACGCTTCTTTAATTTGATGTTTTGCTTATAACTATATAAAACAATAAATCAGGGTATTGGTCATGTATAAAACAAAACTTTAAAAAATGCAAAAGCCACATATAAAGTAGCATTTTAACAATAATTGCCAGCTGATAGAGAAGGAACAGCCAATCAGAAGTAGTGTGTAGAAGTCTGTGATTGGCTGGTTTTGTGCCAGTTTTGTAACACTGGACAAAGTTGAGCGAGCGTACAGGCAGGGTCGAGCGCGCACAGAAAATAAATGTTGCTTGCGCATGAAGGCAGAGTCGAGCGCGCACAGAATCGAGAAGTTGCGCATGCACGGAGAACATATTGCCCGAGCAGATGAGACATTGCACACGCATAGAGTGCTTTGTCTGCTCTTAAAATGTCAAACCGCACGTCCAGAGTTGTGGCAGGAATATAATGCAATAGGCGCACACTTTTCCCTGCAGACGCTTCTGTAACCTCCATTGCGCGAGCGGCTGTGTATCTGTGTGTATTTGTGCATCTTGTGATCACGCTCCTCAGTAACGTGAGCAGTCTAACTAATCGATAACGGCATTCGTTGACAACGAATTTCATTATCGATAATTATCGATTTTATCGATTAGTTGTTGCAGCCGTACTACTGAGGAACTCCTGGGAGTCCTTTCTCTCACCGGTGTCTTCTGTTTCTCTGCTGGTGTTAACTGTAAGAAAAAAAACAATAAGTAATAACTTTGTTTTTCATGAAGATATCAGAAAACTCAGATTCAGCTTTACCTCTGACTGACCCTGCACGAACGTCTTACCATATAAACGAGCACTCATGTTTGCATGACACATTTGCTGCACCGTTTGATGTGCATGAGCCGTTCCCATGGAAACCATAGCATAGTAATATACTGTAATATGAGCACAATATAGAAGGTTAAGCACCACATTCTGACCGGTTAGAGTCCGTATCTGAGCAGCGCAGCAGTGTAGAACACGCAGCCGAGTGCAGACAGGAAGCTCTGAGTGACCGAAGACTGTCGGGTGGATGATTCTTACACGTCACTGCTCATCACTTTAATGCTTTTATTACCAATCAAAACTTCTCTTCCAGTGATGGTGACTTCTGTATGTGTGTGTGTGTGTGTGTGTGTGTGTGTGTGTTTTTTTTGTTTGTTCATTATTCAGGCATGGCAGAGTCACATCCGGGGCTTCCGGCACACCAAAGCACGTAGAGAGCAGATGCTGTAAGTGTGTCCGAGCTGCTGAGCGACACCGAGCTCCAGCAGATTCATTCATTGTGTTTGGTGAACACAGCTTCGGGAGATACTCTTTTTATTATTTATAAACCATTACTGTTTTCTAGCAGCTATTAATAAATCATGCTTTTAGATTTTTTTTAATGGTATAAACTATGGTTTATATTATAATCTGTGGTTTGGTCGACACTAACAGTAAAAAAAAAAAATTTCATAAGCTGTGTGCATTTAATTTTAGTAAATTTTGTATATTGTAAGTAATTTATGAATTATTTTAATATTATGGTAATAATTAGTTAAATATGCCAAAAGAACTTTTATACAATATAAAATTTCATAGAAAAATATTAAACTAAAATAGGCAATGTTTACAGTCACTGTCAACTTATCAGTTACATTTCTATTGGTCCATTGTTGGTCTGTCTCGCTTTCAGTCTCTTTTTAGTCTGTCTGCCTGTCTTTCCCGCTAAGAAAATAAAATGAAAATGTATTTTTTAAGATAAAAAAAGGATGATTTCACAGATGGTCAGTTTATTATAGTTAAGTTTCTGTCTGTCCATTTGTGTGTCTGATTATGTTTTTGTCAGTCTGTGTCCATTTATCTGTCTCTGTCTATCAGTCATTTCATTTTCTACTCAAAATCTTTAGTGAAAACAGGTAAAATTTCAGATAATTTTTTTCAAGATTTAAAAATGATCTGATTTCAGTCATGTTCAGTTTATCCCGTTTTGTTTCTGTCGATCTAACGCCAGTATAAAAATCCTCTACTCGTTTTTGCACCTGTATAGAACAAATATACCAAGAATATTTTCTTGCCTTGCTCTCAGTAATGGTTTTGTATACAGTGTAGGGTCGCTAGTCAGCTAGCTGTCTCAGCTTACACACGTGTGTGTGTGTGTGTGTGTGTGTGTGTGTGTGTGTGTGTGTGCGTGCGCGCGCATCGTTNCTGTAAACTGTGATGTTTTACATCATAAGACAAAATTACAGACAGCCATTAACACGGCAAAATGTAAAGGTTTATTAGTTCATCCATACTGAGATCTGTTCAATGATTTAAATAATACATAACAAATCCCAAAAGAATAAAAGATCTGCCTATAGATATAGAGCAAGTTGTGTTTTTTCTCATTGTGTGTACATCACTGTTAATGTTAATTTGCAGTGCTGATATTTGTGTGTGTGTGTGTGTGTGTGTGTGTGTATTATAAATTTCCCACCATGCCGTGTTGTTTCTGTAGGTCCAGCTCAATGGACGACTCTCACTCGTCTCGTCGAGGTTCTCGATCGTCCCAGCCCAGTAAACGCTCCTACAGTTCAGAGCGGAGCTCAGGTACAACACCAATCTCTAACACAAATAAATTACTGTGAACCGGAAGCCGATATCAGTCCCTTACACTTCCAGTTTCCTTTTCTGTAATTTCCTTTCTTTGATTAATTTTTATTTACTCTATGTTCTTAGTTTCTTTTTATTAATTCATTTTCCTTGTTATTTCTTTCATTCTTCTGTTTTTTTCTATATACGTTTTTATTCTTTTTTCTAATTTATAAACGAGTATTCGGTGTTCGTTGTCTTCTTGTCTTTCCGTAATACATTTTTTTATTTTTATATCATGCTAATTCACATATTTTGTGTGTATTTAGGAGACCTGTCTTCACCCTCTGAACGTTTTTATCACCCTCCTAAGGTACATGATGATGATGATGTACTACTAATGTACATCATAAGAATGAATCATGATTCCTGTATATTTTCACTGATGATGCTCATGCATCTGACTCTCTGTTGATAACTTCAGCCGTTCACAAAAGTGGTGGTGGCCAAATATCCAATGGGCAGCATGGCCGTGGCGGATATGTTGGAGCTGGGAAAGCCATTTGGAACCATAGTTAAGCATCTCATCTTCCCTTTTAAGGTAATAACACACAAATTAATCATTCTAGATGATTAAAAAATGGCATGTCGCATGTCATTTCCTGTCATTTTGCTAAAAAACTGCTCTTATTGCATTCTTTTGCTATTTAGGGCCCAAACACTATGACATCAGCCCTATGTCGTCATAGTTTGTGAAGGGCCCTCTTGTTTTCCTTAGGATTATTTTTTTTTTTTTTCCACCCTTTTGGACTTTTCGGGGGTCTTAACATGCTCAAAAACTCATGAAACCTGGCAGACAGGTTGGAATCTGCTGCCATCAAGATGCCTGAGAGTCTCGTGGCCCGTACACGAAACTCGGTACACATTTAGAGCTCATCGAGCCGAACAACTTTCGCACTACATGTCCTGGGCTAAACTTAACAGGAGGCCGGTTATTTTGGGTCGTTCACAAAAACGCACCCGATGGATTTTGATATACTCCTCCTAGGTAAATTATACAATCGCCACCAAACCATGCCAAAGAGATCTAAAGACATTGAGGATGCAAAATTGCGGAGGGATTTTGATATCTCAAACGGGTCAGTCGTAATAATGTCTTAAACATATGCCGAAAAATGATTAATAACTTTCTGTGTGGCATTATATTGAGTAACATTATATTCAGTGACACTTTCTGTGACATCACATTCAGGAACATCATAGTGTGAGGCTTTTCTTCCAGCATCTGCAGCTTATTGTACAGACATACACATCAAAAATGTTAACACACACACACACACACACACACACACACACACACACACACACACTCTCTCACACACATGTACATCGCTAATGTTAATACACACAGACTCACACCATACACACAAACAAGCACAAACACAAGCACATTTACTCGTCACACACAGACTSACACATCYACACGTCACACACCTCTCTCCCTCACTCTCACACACACTAACCCTTACACACTAATGCGCGCACACACACACAGGCATGCTGCATGCACACACAAGCACACTTATACATCACACACATACATACACCCATATTACAAATGTTTACACTCACGCACACACACCTCTCACGATCCACACACACACACATACACACCCTTCTCTCAGCGACGCACACACACACACACATTAGCCCTGTATAGTGTATATGTGCAAGTTGTGCGGTGCAACCGAGTGCCGGTGGCTTTTTCGAGGGAACAGATTCCCTTGGGGGGGGAACCGGGGTTGTTGTCGTTGCTTGTAACTATATTTTTTCTTGTGTTTCAGGGATTTTTGGAGTTCAGCTCTCATACAGAAGCGAAGGAAATGGTCGCTCACTATCAGACTAAACCCGCCTTCATTAAGGGTCAGCGCATCAGTCTGTGTTTATCCCCAACTGTCGAGGTCATTCATGTACGTACATTATAAACAAAACACAATGCCAAGGGTTTGAGACATTCCCTGCTCAAGTAATACAGAAAAGTTTAGATTTTTGATCACTTTAAACTCGCATAAACTGCTGAAATGTCATTTTTAATCAGTAGTTTGTTTGTCTGTAATCGATCACCTGGGATTGTTAGATGATGAGGATTTTGCTAGCGATATAAAGTTATATTTTTTTGACACGTATTATTATATTTATCTAATAATTTTTATATACATTATATATTATATTATTGAATTATGATGAATTAATCAAGGATTTATATTGTCAATAAATATATTTTTTTAGTATAAGTAAGATGTCTTGATACTACTGTAAACTGTGATGTTTTACATCATAAGACAAAATTACAGACAGCCATTAACACGGCAAAATGTAAAGGTTTATTAGTTCATCCATACTGAGATCTGTTCAATGATTTAAATAATACATAACAAATCCCAAAAGAATAAAAGATCTGCCTATAGATATAGAGCAAGTTGTGTTTTTTCTCATTGTGTGTACATCACTGTTAATGTTAATTTGCAGTGCTGATATTTGTGTGTGTGTGTGTGTGTGTGTGTGTGTGTGTGTGTGCGTGCGCGCGCATCGTTGCTTAACAGCCTCCAGAGGCGTACGAGCCAGCGTCGAAGCGCTCGAAGCCGTCCTCCCAGTCTGTGGTGTGTTTTTCGCGTCTGCCTCCAGGGAAGGAGACGGAGGACAAGGTGCTGGAACTCGCAGGTTTATTTGGGGATGTTCGCTATTCCAAATTCACTGAAGACAAGGTACAGTGTGTGGACACTTCACTTCACTTCACAATGTTGATATTTTAATTCAATATTTTTTCCTGCTTTATTTTCTGAGTTTTTCTTGTAACCTCTTCCTTATGCTCTGTGCTTGTTAGGCTCTGATAGAGATGGCGGATTGGCATGATGCGGACATAATGGTGAAGTACTATCACTTCAACCCACTGAGGATTCAAGACAGGAGCATCAAAGTGTCCATGTCTTCCCGAACCAACCTCCGGTAGGAGTCACACTGATGTCTGTAACCCTGACCACATTATACATATTTTTATTATTTTTACTAAATTATTATACCATTTAATGTCTACATGGACCTCTATGGTCAAGGGGATACTTTCACTTCCTTATTATTTACATGGCATGTTCAGATAGCGCCACCTTGTGGGAATGTTCTGCGATAATGGAAGGAATGGCTTATAATCTGACAAGTGAGTGCTCACTGCAACATTACTCTGTGTTTTTATAAATTACCATCATTGTTTTGTGTCAATTTCAGAGACAGCAGCCCCGAGCGTTCTTCCAACAAAAAGTCAGACTCTAGCAAGAGCCGCAGCAGCAGACAGAGAAGCGAGTCGTCCTCCTCTAAGAGTGCGTCCCACTCCAGCTGCAAAGACAAGGAGAAGACTGACGAGAAGAAGGAGGGAGAGAAAAAGCAGGAGAAGGAAGGAGAGACAAAAGAAGAGAAGGAGAAAGTGGGTGAGAAAAAAGAGGAGAAGGAGGCAGAGAAGAAAGAGGGCGAGGAGACCGAGATGAAGGAGGAAGAGGCGGGGAACGAGGAAGGGGTTCAGGAGGAGGAAGAGCACAGACTGGTGGAAAAAGGTGGAGCGGAGGTCGATGCCATGGAAACGGAAGAAGTACAAGAGAAGGATGAGGGGGTGGAGAAGGAAGGAGCAGATGAGGCTGATGCTGAGGAGGAGGAAGAGGCGAGGAAAGAGGAAGAAGATCAAGTTCACGAGGAGAAAGATGAGAGACATGGAGAGCGAGGATCGGAGGAGGAAACCGAGGAACAGGTTTGTTTAAAATGCCTGTTCGGTGCGGATTGGTGCAGGAGGCGTGGTCTGTGTTTCTTGTGTTGGAGGGGGCGTGGTCGCGGGTATTATTGTGACAAGGGGGCGTGGTCTCATGATTTTTGTAGCAAAAGGGGCGTGGCCTCTGGGTTTCTCACCAAGAATGGAGGGGGGCATGGCCTCTGGGTTTCTCGCCATGAAGGAGGGCGTGGCTTCTGGGTTTCTCATTATGGAGGAGGAGTGGCTTATTTGGCTTGTCGGTCCCGTTGGTGAAGGCTCTATGTTAATGTGTTCACTATGTTCACTATATCACATAAATGCCATGGCCCTAAGGCTTCTTAACACATTTAATGTATTGTGGAACAAAATAATCTATATAAACCTGTCTTTGTTTGTTCTTTGCTCTGCAGGATGACCTGGAGGACATGGATTTCCCAGAGAACATGGACGACTTTGTCACTCTGGACGAGCTGGGCGAGCTGGACAACACAGCCGGAGACTCGTTAGGTAATTAAATTAGCTACAGTACACATCCTCATCCACTTCCTCTCACGACTCCTGAGTGTGTTTGAAAACCTCCTGAGCCTCGGACTCAACTGTTGTGTTCATCACATTTTACTTTTTTTTTTTTACACATTTAACTCACTGTTTTACTTTATTAGCCCCTGACAACAGTGAAATTAATCAGTGTCTTCAGACAGACATTATTTTGGCAAAAGAATTATATGTAATTGTCTTCATATGACGGTCGTACAAGGATGTGAAGACAATGTAATCTGCAGGAAAATTTCATGTCACATTCGAGTCACAAGGTTAACGCCGTCTCACTTGTGAGTAGCTGTTGCTCTGAGAAGGATCACAGACCGGGGGGGATTTGCCCAAGTGGAAAGAACGAAGGAAGTTGGATTAGGGTGCAGTAATGTGGCTTTGGAGTGAGTGTATGTGTTTATAATTTATAATTATTATTTATTGATATTATTTATTGTTTTTTTTTTTTCCTCCTGCTAGATTCCTCTGAACCCCAGGTCAGTATTAAAAGTCTTTTATTTTATTAGAAAAACATCTTTATTTTTTTTAACTAAATACTTAAAAATGTAATGCGAAGAAAACCTAAGAGTGTTAATCAATTTTACTGTAATTTCCTCTTTTGTATGTGTGCATGAAGGGGGGTAAGGTGGTTGTTGTGAGACCCATCAGAAACGAATTTAAAGAATCTCGCAAGAAATACATGAAAGAAGCTCTGTTCAAGATGGCTGCCCAGTTTGGTAAAGTCGTCAACTTCGCCATCTCTTACTACAGACATGAGGTGTGTGTGTTTATCATGTAACTTCAACTCTCAAACATGAAAGCACAATAATATTACACCTCAGTAGTGTGACCTGCTGGCATTAGTACAGTACTGTTAATCTAAAATTAATTATTAAGCAGTAATGTTCTCTGCTCCTGACTGCCCCTTGTTTGATCTCTCCGTTCGCTCCTCAGGCGCTGATTGAACTGGAATCGGTGGAGAAGGCTCGTGAGATGGTCGATTTCTATAAAAGCAGAAAGCGGTCGAGGCTGTGCGGGAGACCAGTGTCCGTGACGCTGTGTATGACCTTTGACACCATCGAGGTGTGAACACGGAAACCGCTCAGCCCATTGTCTTATATTTATTAGCTGTCTTTGTAGCGTGGTAACTGTGTGTGTGTGTGTGTGTGTGTGTGTGTGTGTGTGTGTGTGTGTGTGTGTAGGGTCCCAGTGGGAGGACGTTGTTTATCAGCATGCTCCCTTTTTTCAAGTATTCAGACAAGTCTCTTCTCAGACTCGCACGGCCTTTTGGGAAAATCACCGCCTACTGCTTCAACAGGGTGTACGGAACGGTGTGTAATAGACACAAACACACTTCTTTTGTTTTTTATTAATGCCATGATTTTTCTGCAACAAACCATATAGGGGAAAAATAAAGGCAGAGAAACTGAGTTATGAAAATTAACGTGTTCATGTTCATAAAACAGTCTCTAAATTATAATGATGTATACAGTAATGAAGTAAGAATAACAATAATGCATGATTCTCTCTCTCTCACTCACTCAGTGTTACATCCAAATGGAGTCAGTGGAAGCAGCTGACAGAATGATCCAGAAGTATTTACCCTGGCCGCTGAAATTATACGGCACTCCTCTGAAGATCACTAAGTGCAGGAAAGGAGACTCTCTGATTCCCTGGTGAGTTTTTAAATATCGTTTTAAATGTCGAACTTTGTGGTTAACTTTAACCTGTCCTGCCTTGCTTAAATCCAAAGTCACACTTTCACCTCCCTGCACTGTTCTTGACAAGTCTTGATGAGTCACTGTTGTGGGGTGTACTAGGTACTTCAGAGGTGAATCGTGTAAGTTTGTAAATGGTTTATGACAGCTTGGCACGGTTTATATTGGTTACATTTGATATTATATCCCGTTTCATAACTAATAGATGAGGCATTTCTTAATTAAAGTTAATTATGTCATGTGAGTTGAGCAACCAGAAACAAGAATTTCAGTCTGGCCCAGTCTGTCTAACAGTGCAGGGACGTAGGAAAGGGGGCTTAAGACTGCGCGCAAATTATGTATGTACACTGTAATATGAACTTATTTCCGTAACAAACTGTTAAATTGTCTTAAATTTCAGAAATGAAGTCCTCAATTTATTTATTTATTTATTTATTTATTTATTTGTGAGATTCCTTACATTTGTCCGAATACAAAGGAGAGTGCACATGACTGACTTTTTGTGTAGCTTGGGAGTGCTTTATTTAAAGAAAAAAAATGTCTTAAATGAGTAATTAAATACTGTATATTGTTATTATTTTTGTTAAAATATAATAACTAATGTGCAGTTTTTTAAAATTCATTTCAGAACAAAAAACACTTTTTTTTAGTGTTAGTATTGATGTTGTCTAATAGCTGCCGTGACCGTGCGGGTGCATTTCTCCGTGCAGTAGAGTTTTTCAAAGCAAGTGTGTGTTTCTGTCTTTCAGGACTACAGCGGATAAGTTTGAGCTCTGGTACGATTCGAAGATGGGGACAAGCTTGGACGAGAGGAGAGAGAACGGCCAGGCGGTTAAAAACAGCAGTGGAGAGGTACAGTACATTTCAAAACCTTGTGCTACTACTGTACGCTTGAATATAAAATGTGCTGTTTTTAAAATGAACATATTTAAATGCTTATGGCATTGGTGTATAGCTTGTAGTATGTGTGTTTGTGTATGCAGGACCGTCACAGTCCTGTTTCCAGCTCTGAAGGTGTGTGTGGAGATCCTGCAGATGAAGGAGAAGATTCAGAAGAAGAAGAGAAAGATCAGACCCCTCTCGGACCCTACCAACCCGACAACCCTGTGGGTGAGTAAGAGACACTCAGCGGAGGCACATCAGGGTTTGTGTTAACTCAGCTAGTTCATTAGTGAGCCCAGGTGCTGATGTCAGGATGTCGAAGAAGTTCCAGTTCATCCCAAAGCTTCAGTCAGGACACTTGATGGAGTTGGTTCTGTGCGTCTCACAGAGGTGTCATCATTCCAGTGAAAGGAAAGTATAAGTCCGCGAGATGGAAAGACATTCTATAAAATTGTGGCAACAGGTTGGGGAACAACCACATATGGTCCCATATGGAATGTGCATACCTCTGGCCATTTAGTGTGTTTTTATCAGGGAACAGGAGAGAGAATATTATGGTTGAGGTAATATAACATTGTTAGTCAGTATTCATTAAAAACCATGTGTATGTATAAAGCAGTACCATAAATCAGGCACTAAGTGTTACTGTTGCACTTGCTGCCATTTGTCCCTTACAGGACACCGTGGTATTGACCCTTGTTTTGTGCAGGACACCATTTTTATATATATATATCTATATATAGATATATATATAGATATAGATATATTCTTTATTGTTTACTTTGCGCTATTCCAGAATTCCACTATAGATCAGCAAGTGAGAGCTGTCACTGTGGCAATGAACAGAAGCTAAAGTCTCAAACACAGTCCAGAACGCTGCCTCCTTTCCTCAACACTACTCCCCACCACACATCAGAAACTCAGCGCAGGGTACCGGCATAGGGAGAGGGCTATAGCGAATTTAAAAAGGGTCTCAAGTCATAGGCCGGTCACAATGCCGTGATAAAACATTTACAGGAAAAAAACAAACCAGAAATTAATCACATTTTTAAAAATATTTTTTATGAACAAAGTTGGGTAATGCAGTTACTCCAGTGCTGCAGTTAATTTTAGTTTCATTGAATTTTTTTACATAATCACTCTGTCCTGTAGATCACCTGATTTTATTATGATTTTTTTTGTTGTTGTTTCTCCTGCTCAGGTATCAGCTACGTCGTCCCCAAGAGTGGCTTCTTCTGCAAGCTCTGTAACATTTTTTACACGGATGAGAAAAAGGCCAAATCGGAGCACTGCAGCAGCCTGGAACATTATACCTTGCTGAAGGTGAGTACCTCCACCTCCTGACCACTCCACCTCCCTGAGGAACCTAGGCTTGAGGCTTCATCTTTTATAAATCTGTTTTGCAGAAGAAGCGTGGAGAGGCAACTGAGGAAGAGGAGGAGGAAGAGGAGGAAGGACAGACGGATGGCCAGACAGAAGGATGAACGAATCAATGACCGACGGAGATCAAACACCTGATTTCACTGCAGATTTTTTTTTTCTAAAAAAAAGGGGGAAAAAAGAACTAGGGCAACATTCCAACCTTCGTGTTTCAGTCTTCTTTTTGTTACATATACTTCGTTTCATTTTATTTGACAAACCACAACACAGAGAGAGAGAAATGCTCATCAGATGATCAGAAAACAAAACTAATTGCTTCTAAATTGTTTCAGGTGGTGTGTGTGAGAGCAGATTAGGGGTTCACAGTCATCGTAGCTTCTTAATAAACAAAAGTCTGTTTGAACAAAAGCTTGTTTTTTTTGTGTTTTTTTTTAACTCCTCATATCCACTCGCTCTTTGAGTGTGTTCATGTATATGGTTACCCCCAGAATGGTATGTGTTACTGTACGTAGTGATGTTGCTCCATTCCTTGGTAGCTAGAGGAAGACTTTGTTAAACAATTAATGTTCTTAAGTAAATAAGAACTCGCAGGTTATAAGAATGCAACAAAACCCAGCACTAGTACACAAGTATAGTTCTAGAGTGGCAGTAAAGAAAATAATCTGATTAGTGCCACCTAGGGTACACTTACAAAGCTGCATGAAAAACAGTAGAAATTAAACAGATTTATTGCTATTTAACAAAGCATTTATATCTGTACAGTTATAGGAAGTAATGATAACGTCAAATTAATAACACAATGCAGCAAAATTTCTTTTTAAATATATATATTTTTAATATGTATCACACACGATGCACCAATCTGATACTGTACACCAGCTGTTTTGGGTCTGAAATGGCAAAATGTAATTATGTGCCCTTCACATTAAGTGACTGCTGTAAACTAAAGCAGACAGAATTCCTACAGTATAGAGAATCATCGCATCCCCACTGTGACAACATTAAGCGGTACTCCTTTAACATGTAAAATCACAATCATTTAAAATATTACATCACTGTTTCCTTACCTTTAATGGAAAAAAAGTATTAAAAGAGAAATACCTGGGCTGGTATGTGAGTGTAATTATGAAAGGAAATCTTGTCAACTATTGTTGAGGAAGAGTAATAAAAAATAAAGAGCAAATGTACATATGATCAACACTGATATACATATACTACCAGTCAAAGGTTTGGACACACTTATAAATTCCATGTACCTTCATGATTTTTATTTCTTTCTACACTGTAAAACAAAATATGCATTAATCTCCTTTGAATAGTTGATATTGAAATGTATCTGCTACTTCTGCTCTGTAATGCCTTCATAATGCCTCTAATCTGAGGTGCTGTTTGTTAATTGGTGATTTTTGTGTTGGGAATCAAAACTTGTCCAAACTTTTGACTGGTACTGTATCCACTCTGTAGATAGATAGTTTGGCAATGACAGCTACACTTAAATAACAGTTAAGAATTGATCTCAATTGTCCATTTTAAACATATCCACAACACTGTGGTGCACTGAAAATGAAGTTCCTACAATTTACAATCATGAGATTAGTATCCCCCAACCCCCCCCCCCCCCCCCCCCCGGGGACAGCTCTTACCCTCAGAGCATGACTTCAGAATACCTCAAGGCACCATTATGTTAGCTGCAGATGCTTTGGGTTCTGTGGGATACGGCGAACGAGCAATTTGGAGGCCTGGTCAACATCCTTTAACTCCTTGCATGCTTGCATAGACTCCGTGTGCAGTGGTGTAGTGGATGTTCTGGTGCCTTTCTATTGTGGCCAGCATTTACTTATTACTTTAGTTTTAATTACATTGGCTTTTCTTTGGTTCCAATGAGCATGGATGAGCCTGGAGTGACCGTGATCCTGTAACCAGTTTATAAATGGCATATAATTGGCGGTGGGGTTAATGTTGTGGCTAATTAATTAATTTGTGGCTAAAACTATTAAGCATGTATATACCTGAAAAGATCATATCCCCATTTGCAATGGGGTTTATGTGATGGAACGTGTCTGCACCCAATCCATTACTCACACAGTTCCCTACATTGGGCTACATACACTGGCACTTGTAAACTACTAGCACAGGGAACAGTGAGTGAAACATGTCATTCCAAGTCCACGATCGCAGACACATATCCATCACTGTGACATCATAACAATCTGTTTTGGAATGTTGGAAAAACTCAGACATTTAACAGGTTCTGGGTTCAAAGAACGAAACTACAGTAAATGAAGAAGAGTAAGAGACGTGTGAGAGTAATAATAGAGTTCATCAAGCGTTCTTTGGATAGATTTTCTAAGGGTTGTTTTTTTTTCGCCTTTTAATCTGGTCAAATAGTTGACAAAGCCTTTAATGACTTCTATTCAAGGACACAATATAGAAGACTTAAGATATAACTGATTTATAATTATAATACATAACTCAATTTTCCAACATTCTTTTTTACAGTTGTAGCACATCATTCATGTTTTAATATGCCACTAAGATAATCTCTTAGAAAACGAGCACCAAAGGATATCGCTACTAGCTAACTGAAATTACTAGCAAATTCTACTCCTAGTTAGCTAATGGTATTGCATGAGTTTTAAACGTTTCACTTGTATCCCTTTCATACAGGGCAATATAATTGGCAGTGGGGTCACCTCAGAAAAACAAAAAATCTATATTATTTTCTAGGTTCTAGGATTTTTTCCCCCACATTAGCAGTAAAATCCTGTGGTAACTTTAGTTAGCCCTCTAGCATAAAAAGAGCTCACTTTCTGACACTCATCGTCTGTACCGCTTTATCATGTATACAGGGTCATGGGGGCCTGGAGCCTATACCAGGAGACTTAGGGCACAAGGCAGGGTACACCTTGGGCAGGGTGCCAGCTATCGCAAGGGACACACACTACTGGCAACTTTGTAACACCAATTAGCCTAATCTTCGTCCCGCAAACTTTTGGACGGCAGGAGGAGACCCACCAAGCACGGGGAGAACAGGGAATCGAACCTGGTTGGGAATCCAACCCAGCCACTGGAGGTGCAGGGTGATGCCACTAAAGCACCATGCCACTCAAGCTAGAACAATTAGAAGCGGAATTCGAAATGACTTTATTTAGCCATATCTATCTGATGAAGAAGTTTAAAGATGGCAATTATAATACTGATGATATCGTTTGCAATAAAACACAGCTCCAGAGTGCAACAGCTTCATATGGCTTCTATTACAGAATTAATTAAAACGCTATGGCTTTGTAATATATTGAAGCCATTATTTTCTAGTGCCATGTAGAAGTACAAATGAATATTACAAAACCACGGATTAATACTGTGAGGAAACACTATCGGTTTAGCCTTAAGTATTCTATCTCAAGGCCACGTATTGAAGATTCTATACCTGGTTACTTCTACATATTTAAAAACAGAACGATATCAAGATGCTGTCTCACAATAAGCTTCATTCAACTATCGATAACTTTATCTAGCAACTTCATGTGGTATTTTTAAGACAGCAGATTGTAACTTGAGAGATTTATTTTCTGGCTAGCAGTGACTATTTGTATTATGTTTAGCTACCAATATCTTGCAGTACCTTTAGACAGCTAACAATGACTACTTGTGTCTAATGAAGCTAGCTGGTATTAAATATTTTGGAATACGTAGCTAGCAATGACTTGTGGTGATGGATTTAGACGGCTAATAGTAACTACATATTTTTACTTTAGCCTTTTGGCAATAAACTTCTACTGGTAAGGTATCCAATTAGCACTGAGCCTGTGGTAACTTGAGCTAGCATGTTAGACCCTATTTCATCCACTTGACATACAATCAGTAACCTTGTGGTAACTTTAGCTAGCATGTACCTCATGGTAAATTTAGCTACATTTTGCTAGCTTTTAAAACCCTACTTTGCTAACTTTAGCCACCACAAGTTCCTGTGATTTTTTTCAAGCCTCTAGCACTAAAGGTGTTAATTTTGTCTTTATTTGTTTCTCATTCCCCTGAGCTGTAGTAAAAAAAAAATATGGTGTTGATTGTTAGCTAGGAGGCCATGTTGTTAGACAGTTCAAGTTGGATTTTCTTTTTTTTTATGCATTCATTGCTATTTTGTGGTAAATGCTTCATGCACAGTTGCATTTTTAAAAATCTTCAATCCTTTTACATTTTTGTTTTAATTTTACATTTCTGTTTTCTTTTTATTATTTATATATATTGCTAACAAAACCCTTCTTGTTCTCTGAAGAGAAAAAAATGAAGGACAATCTTTTGCTTCATTAAATTGAAGTGCAAAGAGAGCAGGTTACTGACTAGCATGTGAACAGATTTCTCCAATTAGCGAGCTACTTAGCAACTCGGTGTTAAACAAATGGCAACTAAAAAAATGCTAAATATTGCTGTTCATTAAAATACAGTGGTCTGTATCTTGTCAGTGCTGAACAGACAAGTGTAGCGCACATCTTTGTCTAGCTTTGTGGTTAACTACAAGCATGTGTTGGTTAGCGAAGATGTGTTTTGTATTTCTCGATATAATTGAAGGAACGTAAAGGAAGGAATTTAGGCAGTTTAGGGAATTGAAGGAAAACAAGGTGTGAATCGTTAGTAAAAAAAAGAAACATAAAGGAAGAGCTCTGTATCTGCGGTTCAGGATTATACCATTGTGAGCGAGGTTTTAGGGGGAGCTTGGTTCTCCATTGCGTCGTGGTGAGTCATAGCGCATTATCTGTCGAGGTGTGCCGTAGCCTGTCATACCCGCCTGAGACGCGCCGCGGTTACTGCCCATCTGCAGGCTGATCAGAGTGCGACCCTGGCGAAGCTGCTCCTCTGAGAACTCCCTCCTGTGGCCTTTGGCTTTCCTACAAACACACACAAATGGATAAGCTGGTAGAAGTACTGCATTATGCATATTCTGAAATCTTCATATTCTATCACTTAGACATAAAATCATATCCTAAAATAGTGCACTACATTATAGTGGACATGATGCAAATTTTTATATGCATTTTTACCACCTGTTATTTTATTTTTCATTCTGGTCAGTATTACAGGGAGTCTACTGTACGCTAGCACTGCATTATGGGTAACACCTGTGAAACCAGTCCTTGTTGCCATGGTAATGACCATCGTCTTTGGTGAGAGCTTCACTTCCCAGAGCCATGAGTGTCCTCTGGACGGCAGCCATGTCCTTCCCTGCGACACACACATCACACACATCACAGATGATTATACACACTGCATCTTAAACACACACACACACACACACACACACACACAGAACAAAGAATAAAGCTTCTGATTAAAGCATGTGTGTGATCTTGACATGCAGAGGTGAAGCTTGTGCTCATTTAAAACGCTTCAACTACAATATTAAAATTGAACTGAGCAACATAACTGACAAACAGTTAAACTCTAGTCGTTATGAAAATGACCTATAGTGACTCAGAACTTAAAGGGTTTTTTAATGTTTCAGATCCATCTGTACTCTGATCAGGATTAAACTCTTGAAAATGACGGAATGAATCTGCCGGTTTGGATTAAAGGTGTTAATTATAAAAGAAATAATTATATATTAAACGTAGAACACATCCACTACTCTAAATGTGAGTTATGCAACCTCCAACTGCTTCTCTTGGTCATGCAGTAGTTAGCATCATGATCCTGCAGCTGTTGGGTCAAACCCCACCCATGATACTCTGAGCATGACTACATAAAATAATCTTTATTACTAATTAAAAATGTAAAAATGTGTCCCTTCTTGTCCCTGCATTTGGAATATTCTGACACAAAATGTTTAACAAGCCATACATATAAAGATGGAAACTATTTAGGATGCAGTAAGCACACAGGGACACAACACTAGATCAGTTCATCAGAAAGCAGTTTGTTTCTCTCAAAGATACAACTGTTGCTTCCTGCACATGAAAGCTGTCTATCATTCCGGGCTGAGAAAAACAACTGCCTCTGCTTCCACTAAACACTTGATAATCATCTCTCTTTGACTTGTACATGTTGAGCCATTTATGAAGACAAAATTCAAATAAGCCACATCCCTCAGTGGTCATGGTCCCTGGTGTGGAAGTACTATGGCTCAACATGAAACCACTTTCATGTATGTGATCCATATGGATGAATGTTGTTCTATAGCTATAAATCAGGTGTACGTATTGTATATGAAGGTCTCTAAAACTGCCCAAATACAATATCCTCTAGCTCATATGTACAGTATATGTACAGGTTGCTGTTTTATTTTTTTAAACAAGACACCACAAAAAGATCCTGTAGCTCATGTGGATGAGCAATCGTTGCTGGTTGGTTAGTTTGACCCCCAGGCTCCTGTACTAAACTCCTGTACTAAACATGCTCTTGTGTTGTTTGTTCAAGACAATCCAAGCACCACCAAGTCATATGATGTAGTGGTTTGTGTGATTCTGGTTGCTGTTTTCCCTGGTTTGATTCCACATGTTTAACTTCAACTGTAGATCAGTGTTACCTATATGAAGGTAAATCGATCTACAAAACAGAGAAAACGCAAAGTGTTGTATATATAAACAGACAGCAGACATTACTCATGCAGCTTATGTTGTTGAGTGCTTGCATTCTGGGTGAAGAGCTTGCAGGTTAAAATCTGATATTTAATTTAGCTGTGGTTCAGGGTTATATGTATGAAGCTGAAAAGCTTTATAAAACCTGTAGCTCATGTGAATGAGTGCTTTCAGATGTTGCTGTTTCAAATCCATAGGTTTTACTTTAGCAGTAGTTCAAGTTTAGAATTACGAAGGTGAAAAACTCTAAAAGTGTGCGTCAGCACAATATCCTGTAGCTCATGTGGGTGACCGTCTGATGCTGGTTTGGTTCAAATCTGTGCATTTTAACTTTAGCTGTAATGCAGGGTTACATAAGTTAAAGTAAAAAGCTATATGAAAGTGTATAACTGTTCATTCCTAGAGAGATCACAGACATCACTCTTTTATACACTCTTATGTATTGTGTAGTGTTCTTTATTAAAAACAAAAGTCTAATAAGCTCCTGTAGTCCTGTAGTGGTTAGTGTCATGCCTTCTGTTGTCTGACTGCCCTTGCTTGACTCCATGGATTTCACTTTATCTACAGCATAGCGTTACTTACAGGAAGGTAAAAAGCTTTACAAAACAAAAGACAACAGCTCATTGGGATGATCAAGCTTTAGCTATGTGAAGGTGAAAAGCTCTGGGCAAAAACAAAATCCTATAGCTCAAGTGGATGAATGTTGGTCTCTGGGTTTTAATTTAGCTGGTTTTAACCAATGGCTTTTACTTTACCTGTAGGTCAGGGTTACACAGATGAATGTTAGGCAAGTGAATGTGCTGTGAAGGGGGGGGGGGGGKTCTTATACTTGTTTTGAGAGTATAAACTGATTAATCCAAACCTACAGGGAAACTGTGCATACAGTATAGAAGTACAGAGAAACTTTACAGTTTGATTTAAACAAACTACATAGCTCGATGTGGTTGTATGATTCGGGTCAATTTCTTGACGAAATAGCCTCCTTTTGGTGAAGTAAAAACCTCCTGGCAGAGGCAGATAAGGCTGGAGCAAAAGACATCCTAATGATATAACTGAATTTCAAACAGGACAGAATCATCACTGCAGGACTTTCTCTTGTGTTTAATCCGCTTTTTTAATCCAAACACAATGCCAGTAAAAGTTCATATTTGGGCTCATCTGTATACACAAACAGGTAACGGAGAAAGTAACAATCGTTTTACCTTTTTTAAAAAAAAAAACAAAAAACAAAGAATATAATACATTAATAATTTTTTTTATTCAAAAGAGAAAAACAACAGTGTGATTTGACGTTAATGTCAGCCCTGTTTTGAGCCACATGTGTGCTTTCTGTAAAGAGGAATTAATTACACCATCCATGCATCAAACTAAATAGGAATCAAATTCTGCTGATGCACAGTAACCTGAAACGCCTGCCTTGTGTTTGACCTCGTGGTTTTGCGCCGGGGTCGGCCAGAGATCCTGCAGGTTTCTACAGGAGTGTGAGGATGATGGGAGTTATCACAAACATCCCAATTTCCACTGTTCTCTGTTTGCATGCAGTCAGCAAAGACAACTGTGGTCAAACAGGGCGTGTGTGTATGCGTGCGTGTGCAGGCATGTGTAGTGTATGTGTGTTTGTAGTACCTTCCCACAGGTCAACAGTCTGGAAAATGTCTCCTCTGGTAACACCATAAGCTTCTGTAGCCTGCAAAAACTGAGAGATTTTCTCCATCTGCTTAAAAGCCATCTTGGTTTCAGGAATTTTCCTTATGGGTTGCATGTCGTCCGGGTAGAGACTGTTAATGAGTCGGCAAAGAATCTGCACGGAGAACGACAGTCATGTTAGTGTCAATCAACATGAACTATAAAAATCACCAAGTCACCCATGTTTGTGCAGCTTAGACCTGCACTACCATCTCATTCTCAAGACTCAGGAAAAGTAGCTGAAATCTGGTCAGGAATAGGTGTGTGTGGGTGTGTGTATGGTTCTGGAACCATTTGAGGATCCAAACCTGAAGATAACTCAGCATAATAAAGTTCCTGTTATTAACAGCAAACAGTGGTTGTGATTTTAGAAGGAATCCGTTTGGGGTTTTGCTCTGGAGGACGGCGAGCAGTTTATAATCAGCTGTATTTGTTGAGGTTAAGAAAAAGGATGAAAACCAGACACCACTCTTTAGCTATTTTAGCAGTTGTTGCTAGCACTGTTATGAAATTTCCACGCTGCTGGTGCTGACTGATGACATTAGTGAGCGCTGTCTCTGACCACATGCGCAGAGACAAAAAGTTGGACAAATTCGGGTCTGTCTGTTCTTATTTAAATCACATAAATTAGATCTGTGTCACACTGGGGTTAAAACACAAGATGTGCGTGACTTCAGACAGGTAATGATACGTAGCCTTTGTGCGTTATTAGAAACATGGAAACTTTGCTGATCTTTTTTGTTCCACTTTTATAAATTATGTAATTAAATAATAATAATAATAATACAGGTAACACTCTACACGCTGTCTCTAATATAAAAAAGGCAGGTTAATAAACCAGCCTGGTGTTGCTTCCGCTTGATGATTCCACTAGCAGTCAGAGGTGATTCCTGATCTGGACGCTTCTCAATCGGAACTAAACAAATAAACAAAACAAAAACAGCTTCCTGAAACTAAACTGAGCTCAAAGGTTCTATGAAGGTTCCTGTAGTGAAGAGCATCCTGCCTCGACTCACTGCTCCTGCACGTGTCAAAATGCCTGATACGGACATGGCTGCCCGAGGTTCCTCTCCCTCACCGTGCCGTCCATGAGCCAGGTTTGGAAGTTCTGTTTGCCAGGCTGCGGGCGCTGCAGTTCGCCTCCACACTGAGCCACGATCCAGTCCACGAGTCGAGCCTCCAGCTCCACGTCATACTTCTGCTCGATCTTCTCCTGCACCTCACGGCTCAGGCCGTAACTCGGCCCTCGGTTCGCCATCGGCTCTGTGTAGCACTGATCTGCAGTAAGGACACAAGGAGGACTGCTGGGGGATAAAAACAAACAAACAAACATGCAGCCATGAAATGATGACATGTCAGCACAGACACACACACAAACACAATTTAAAAAGCAGGCAGATTTATGGATTTTTTGGCGTCATCCATCAGCCCTCTCCTGCTGTGTGTGTGTGTGCGTATGTGTGTGTCCGCGTGTTACACTCTTCATAATTAGAAGTGGCGCTCTGCATGGCGTCCAGCGCGCGCGCCTCCACACCAACAACAGCTTTGATCTTTAATGAACAAAGGCGCGTGAGCGCAGTGCATCATCTCGTGCTGATTATCAAATATAAACACACACACACGCGCGCGCGTCGCACGACGCATTGACCCATCATCACGGTAATGTAACACTAAACACATCAAAGCATTCTTTACAGAAAAATAAAGCGACGTGATGCACAGAGATCAAACACCAGACCCGAAGCTCTTTGAATAATAACAATAATAATAATAATATAAGATAAATGATTGTTTAAAATGAGACGCATTAATGCACAAGATGTGAAAGAGGGGGATGAAGGAAGGCGGGACGTTTGCACTCACCCTGCGGTCCGCTCCGTCTGTTTCACTTGGCACAGCGAGGAGACAGAGCTCTCCATCACGAGTCACTTCACTGAGTCGACTCCTCTGAACCAATGCGTTTTTACCCGAACCGACACATGCAAGATGATTCACTGTTCACAATCTGTACACTAAAATACAGTGCAGAATTGCAATTCTTTGTGCTGGGGTTATTGCACTCCTTCAAGCTAATTCTAAGATTAGTCCTAAAGCTAATTTTACATCTTGTGAAAATCTTCATCAGTCAGAACTCGCACTTCCAATGATATCTTTACGTTTCATATTTTGGAGGACCAGAAACCAGTCTCCCCAAGAAATTCTGTCTGTATGTCTGTATGTCTGTCCAGTCAGATTTTGTCACAGCATCACGCAAAACTGCCTGGACAGTAAGGAAACTTTGGCAGTCCTTAGATATCTGCCTGATTTGGCGTCAGATACTCAACCTTACAGAATGTGATTTCTGTGTATTAATAAGTTAGACAGAGAGTTCTGCTGTACAGAAAGACACACAGACATGTACATGGGTTTCACCCTGAAATAATAATAATAATAATAATAATATTTTTAGCTTCAACCTTTTAACTATTTTTACAAACCTTTTTAATGATGGGTACCTATGCTAGGCTGTACATTAAAATATAATGTAAAATGCAATTCTTTGTAATTTGGTTGCATGAATTTAGAGGTATTGTGCACCTTCAAGATACATCCTAAAACTACTTTTCCATTTGGTGAAAATCTTAAATTCATTATTTAAAATATATATTAAATAGAAATGCAGAAGTAAATACAGTGGAACCTCGGATTGCGAGTAACACGGTTTGGATTTTTAATAAATTTGAAAAACTAACAAGTCTTGGTTTACGAGTACTGAGTGTCATGTATCACGATGCACTTCTTGTTTTGACGCAGAGTGTCACGTGATCACAACCGAGCCAACAATTTTTCTCTCTCTTGCACAGCAGAATTGTGGTTAATCATCTCCCCTGCTGGGTCTTAGTGCCCGTCTCTCAGTGGTATAACCAACATCCGTGCATGTGTGTGCGTTTGTGTTTGTATGTATGTGTACAGCGCGCATGTACTGTTTGTGTTTGTATGTATGTGTACAGCGCACATGTACTGTTTCTTATAACACATGTGTGTGCGCATGTAAAGCACAAGTCTCATTAGAGAGGACCACCTGATTTGTGTCGCCATTTTTACCAAACGATTCATTCAAATTGGTTCAAAGAACTGATTCACCTGGGAACCAATTCACCATCACAGAAGGGGATCCTTTTTAGCATCCTTTTAGTGGATTAAGCCAGATCTGCCTCCCGACACCGGAGGGCGCCAGGGGAGGGTGTAGATAGGGCCAAATGGTCAACTAGAGTCTCAAAAAAAGCCCTGCTACTGCGAACAGTTTTCAATTGCAATTGTGATGTGTATTCAGTAAAAACCATAAAGAAAAGGCTTCACACACTGTGTTCAGGCAGACAACAGGAATTTATTATGTTCTTGACTAAAAGTGTTACCTAACCGAAAGGCCAGAGAATCTCAATTCATTTTCATCAGTCCCAGCTCTGAACAGGTGCGTAAGGTAAACCAGGGTCTCAGGTGTGTGAGGGAATGAAACAAAATAAAATTATGCACTGATTGAGCTTCTATTAGTCTCTGAGGCTTAGAATGTCTGCACTTCTAAACTAGAAAAGCATCCAACAAAGAGCAGCTCCACCACCGGGCGCAGAATCAGCAGAGCCATCAGTCATTGGATCATTCGTCACTGTCCGATCAGGGTAATCTATCTGATCTATTGCTGTCAGCTCTTTGATGTGCTTTCAAGATGTGCTCTTTGGTTCCTCAGCATTTCCATGCACATCCTGTAGTTCTCACCGCAATAGAAGAACATGGGAGGAAAAAAAACATACGTACAGTAAAAGGGATTTTTTTTGTTTGTGAGACAGATGAGAGTATCTCTGGGTCAGTGTAAGAAGCAAGCTGCTCAACAATTTCCAAAATAATGTTTTTATAAATAATCATTATTTCATTCTAACCGAAATAAAACAGAATGACTCTCAATCTGTTAGCAAGCTAATGTAACATTAGGTTTGTTGTACTTCCTGAATTATTCGGACTAATCCCTGTTTTGTGAGATTTCGCTATGATTCTACGATTTGTTAGATTTTGCAATGTAGCTAACGCTTTGTCATGAAGATTAACTCATTAAATTGCAGCACGAGGCTTTAACACATTAATGTATCAGTTTAAGTTATTTTTAAATAGGACTGTCATTACTGATGAGGATTATTGTGCTGGTGTAATCCAGGCTTGGTTTAGTATAATTTCCATCTTTGTTCCAACTAATCCCGCCTCTACATTATGACTGATTATAAGAGTTCATCCTCATCTATGATTGGATTGTTGTTCACCAAATATGAAAGTGAGCCAATCGTCCATGCCATGAGCTTTTATTAATTATTACACTTATCTCAGTGTCTGAGTGAGACGCTAATGCGTTTATGTATACATTTTCGATTATTAATGATGAAGATTATTTAACTAATCTTTTTTTGTAAAAAAAAAAAAAAAAAATCTTTGCATTTATTTTCTCTTTAGGGGCTCTGTAGAAATCCAAATGGGTGTCTCAAAGCTTTCTCTACCCAGTCCTTCTTTTAAACAGTTTAAAAATAATTTTCATTTGATATAAAAACATAATTCTTGCTTATTCATAATTGATCAGACCTTTGTGATCGAAGTCTCACTCCACAGAATCACTCAAGTCTGTGTGTTCACCTTTTCCATCCAGCACTTGTTCACAATGTGGAGGAGCTGCTTTTGATGCTGAGAGTGCAGGGCAGTGTGCAAACTCCTCAGAGCGTAATGATGGACAGGGAGGGAGGATTATCTGCCACCTTTCACCCAATCAGGGTACAATGATCATTAAAGGACTGCTATTATGCAAAATTCACTTCATTTGTCATTTATAGACATTTAGATGGGTCTACACTCTGCAGGAAGACACAAATAATATGAGAAAAGAACAAATATCGCTGCTGCGTCAGATATCTTGTCTTCTTGTTGTTCACCTGCGGTTGGCATCCACTATGTTGTGTTACTGCCACCTTCTGGCCTTGATCTCCCTAATCTTCTTTCGTTTAATTCCTCTTTCAAGTCCAGTCGCCATTAAGAAACCCAGTAAATACTTTCTTCCTTGTCTTCTTTCTCCATTTTCTAAAATACTTCTCACAACATTACTCATCCTTTCCAAATTTATGGCCGGTGTGCAGCAGCAGCACCGCAGCCCACGATGTGGGTGGTTCAACAGGATGCTCAATCGGATTTCCTTCGTTCATTATTCTTGTTTTACAGTAGTTGCATCCAATAAGTTGCATCACCACCACTGTGTGGTCTTGATCTCCCTCATCTATCATCTCTCTCAATTCCTCAAAATGAAGGAGAAGGAGCTGAAGGAGAGAGCTCGTCTTTTCTACATACTGTACACACTGACAAGCCGTTGGCATCCACCATGTTGCATTACCGCCATGTTAATACTGGTCAAATTGCACTATACTACAAGCACAATCATTTTTTATATATCTAAAAAGGTTGAGTACACTGTAAAAAGTAAATTAGAAAATGAAGAAAAAGGACAAGGAAGAACATATTTGATAACAGAGGATCTAAACTGAATGGAAGATGAGGGAGATAAAGACCAGAAGGTGGCGGTAATGCAAGTGCAATCTTAACACACACATTTTTAGGGGTCTAAGACTCTTGTATTAACTTTGAGATAAAAATGAGTATAGTAACGTGACTCTGAACTAGCTACGTGGGTTTGGACGGTGACCTGCAGCCCGCGGCTCTAGCAGCCCTCTGTCACATGACGCTGGCCTCGATGGATTTCACAGACTTGTGTACTGATGACTGATTATCAGGGAGAAATTCCTTCAGGACCGGGTGCGACTGAAACATGAACACTCCTGCGTGAGTGAGGGTAAAATCAGATTCAGCACTTTCTACCACCTGACAAGCGGACATCCGCGCAGTTGTGAATATGTTTCACTGTGTCTACTCTCTAAACAGTGCAGTGTTCCAACTTTTATTTATACACTGAATCATAAACTGTCCAGCTAAAATAAGCTTCCATTTTAGATGGATCAAGTTTTTGCCAGAATCAAAAAAGATGATATTACAATGACAGGAATTGGGTTAGGAACTGTCCAAGACGTTATTAAACCCTAAGCCTAACCATTAACTGAGTGTATTCAGAAACACATATACCAAAGAAACACCTGAAGTTGCATGGTAAAACATCTAAACAGGACTAAACAGCTGTCCATAAGAAAACCACTCATTAGTGAGACTCATCAGAAAAAAGGCTTCAATTTGCTCAGGAGCATAAAGACTGGACTTTGGAGGGATAGAAAAAGGTCATGTGACCTGATGAGTCCAGACTGAGTCTATTCCAGAGTGATGTGTGTGTCAGGGTAAGAAGGGAAGCTCATGAAGCGATGCACCCATCATGCATAGTGTCCACTGTACAAGCCTCTGGAGACAGTGTTATGATCTGGGGTTGCTTCAGTCGCTCAGGTCTAGACTCAGCAACGTTATGTGGCAATAAAATGAAATCAGCTGACCACCTGAATCACCAGGACATCACATCTATGGAGGGTTTCCTCCCTGATGGCACGCGCCGTATCCAGAGTGTAAGAGAGCGGCTCTGGGACACTGTAGTGCAACTCATAGTGTGTGTGTGTGAGACTTATTTTGTTGTTTGGCCAGGCAGTGTTTTAAAAACAACACTGTATTGTGTGCATTACTTTATACCACTTTATACAACACATATAAGATATTAGAAATAAAGGCTCATAAATTGTTTATAAAAAATTAAATAATATACTGGACTAAGCAATACAATTAGGTAAACAACAACAACAACGACAATAAATTGCGTATTTTGGTCAGGAATTGTGACGGGGGAAGAAGATGGTGTGTGTGTGTGTTATCTATCTATTTATCAGATGTTGCCTCCCAGTAGTAATATCATCAACACAACACGCATCATGGCCTCTCACCGGATAATTAAAAAAAATGTAATAAAATGAAATTCAATTAACTTGGTAATGTTTGTGTAGTGAGTAATGCATAGATACACACAAAACAAACCCACACACACACACACACACACTTTCATTTACACAATAAACTGATCGTAAATCGTTCAAGTTGTAGTGAAATATATTTACTTCTAATTTTTAGAATACACACTTTTTTAAAAGAAAAGGAAGATATTTTTTTACTTTTAATTAAAGAAATGACAGAAGTGCAACAATGTTTCTTCTGAAAAAGCAATACAATAACATTTATATATAAAAATAAAGTACATAAATCTTGTACATGATGAAATAACATATTAAAGAGAGACACACGGCAACCAACTCTGCGCTTTTATTGCTGAACCGCCGCGTCATGCCGACGTTCGCTTAAAAAAATGATGAATAAAGCTGGAAAACCCTCACCGCTTTACACCTGGTGTATAAAACTAACTTGTTTGAAATTTGTCTACTCACACACACACAAACACACGAGCGTGTCCTCAACACTGATCTGAAACCAGGCAATGTGATGCCATGAAGCGAACGCAGACGTGACATTAGCTAGCCAGGCGTTTTGTTTGTTCCAAATGTTTTGTCCAAATGCTTTGTCAAAAAACCAAGGATGGAGAATTCACAGGTCAAAGGTTACCTTAATAAAGTATTTAGGTCTCTGTGTGTCAACAAAAGGACATCATGATATTTTTTATTCTGGAATTTTATTTCCTGAGCAGATTAGCGCAAAAAAGCTAGCGAGATACACAGAACCGAAACAGATAAACATGACCACATGTGCTGATCAGCTAGCAACCTGTGAATCCTGCGCCATGCTAGCAAGTGTTGCTTTTGCCAGAGCTCATGTTTAACACTATCAAACATGTGTATTATTAAACGTGAATAAAGTGTTTCTGACATTTGTATAAACAAGCCAGATTTTGAAGCTAGCTATGGGATGGAATTTTTCCCATAACTCCTGATTGGATCTGTCGTTGTGTTTCACCCCAGACTGGTGAGCTTGTCGATGAGGTCGTCGATGGTGTAGACGAGGAGCTTGATGTCATCCTTCTGGGACATGCGATGACAGCCGTGTTTGCGCAGGATGACGTCGACGTCGCTGCTGAGAACACGCTCAGCCACCTGCATGGACACGTGCCAGGGGACGTCGGCGTCCTGCAGGCAGTGGATGAGCCGCACGGGGCAGGACACGGAAATGGGGCTCTGCAGCACACAGTGAGACTGCGCCTCCTGCAGGAAGTCCACGCTCAGGGTGTACGACCCCTCGTCGCTGTAGCGGCTGGGGAACGACCAGAACCCGCGCTCCTCCACCTCCTTCCTCGTCTGCGGGACATACGTCAATATTATACACTGATCGCGAGCTGGACGGTTAGTACTTACTCACAGTATTTCAAAGGATCACAAACTCTATGAGGTTAAATTCTCTAAGTAAGTGTGTGAAGACGTGGCAGAAAAGCTCTGAAAAACGTCAGACCTGCGATTAAAGGAATTACAGCATCTGAAGGTGAGGTCTTGAGGTGAAAATTTGTAAAAGTTTGTAAACTTGCTTCGCTTGGCTCAAGTTTTGAATGGCTCTCGGACGGACATGCAATTTAGCCGGCCGAAAAAATCTAAATTCTTACAAAATCGTGAGGGAGGGGATTCGTATGCAGGGGTTCCACTACACTACGTTCTTCTTACAAACACCAGCAAGTGCTTGGCTTCATGAAAAGAACTATCTAATTAGCAAATTGCAATTCATTCTTCATTTCTTTGTCTTTTTTGACTCATTCATGACAAATACACTCTCTTCTTTACTTTAAATTCTTCATTCATAGCGTTCTATTACAGTACCTCTAGTGTCCACAGTATCTAAAGCTAGCATATTCGTTATAATGCCATTCCTATGCTGTTCTCGGGTACATCGGCTGACGCATATTTTGAGCTAACAAAAATAAAACACGTTACAAGATCACCATAATCTTCAAATTACATTAAAAAAACTAACAAATTAAAATAAAATAAATGTAAATTAAACACTCATTAAATATATTTTATATATATTTTTCAAAGCCACCGCAGAAGGATGAATCTAAATTCTCTAAATCCGTCCTCACCTGAACAGGAAGTTCATTGTAGGCTGTGACGAAGTGATCCGCAGCTGTGGAAATGCCCACAAGGGCGGCGACCTTCTCCGGTCTCGCCAGAGCAACTAGCAGCATCAGCCATCCGCCCAAACTACAGCCGACCAAAATCTACAGTCAGGTGGCGGTCACGCAGCGAAGGGAGAAACACACCACAGACGTGAGATCTAATTCAATTGGCTGAAATACATTTGGGGTTTTGAAGTGGGATACGACATAACTGCACGGTCAGTGAAAAGTTTTAATCTGAGTCCTTTTATGTGAACATTAACACACATTTATGGTCACTGCTTTATGGTCACTGCTGTCATGCTGCTTTATACAAAACTAATCTCCATCTAAAAGCAGCAATAAAAAATGTAGACAGTGTGCAGTCTCACAAAGAACATTTGAAAAGCAGAAGGGAAACAGAAGTGTGTATAACAATCAAATACACACATTTAATTTTAAAGTCATTTAAAAAGCATAAAGTACAGCAAATAATGATAAACCAAATGATGATAAACCCATGATGAGTTCGTACTAGAGATGCAGGAAAAGATCTATTCAGTCATGTATCGCACAGGAAGACTTTTAGATCTTGTTGTCAATGCACTTTCTGTCTCACCTGAGGTCCTTCCACCAACTCATCTAGCACGTACAGGACGTCCTTCTTCCACGAGCCGATGTTGTAGTCTGTTATTTTTCCCTCTGATTCTCCGCAGCCTGAATAATCGAACCTAAAAAAAAAAAATACACTTGCTACGTTTATTCCATAAATGACCCGATCCGAAGTAACGGATTCAAGAAGCGTCCTGTAGAGAATATTTTATTTTTTGTGTGTTTCACGATTCTTCTTTGTGCATAAGAACAGAGTGTTTTCTTTCTTTAACCTTGACACGCTGCACTATCAGCAAACACGAACATAGATTAAACTAAGGAACAAGTCGTAAAACCATCGGAGGTTTCCAACGAAACATTCCAGGCCAGATGTAACCACTCCTGTACTCTATTTTTGCTGCTTGTGTGTGTGTGTTTGTGTGTGTGTGCATATATATATTTCTGTCTTCCACAATAAACTTTGAATCTCTCACTGAGCACTGACTTGTGTGTTTCATTGAGGGGTTCCCTGAGCTCGGGCGGGTCAGCAGAATACGAGCAGAGAATACTTAAATCCTTACACACGCTATCATTTAATAATGCTACGGCTTTACCTCTGACTGTTACAAAGCTGTTACGTAAACACTGGAGACTCCGTCCGTTCATGAGTATATGTCTCCACAGAAGACATCACATATCCATGTTAAACACATTTAGAGTTGTTGCTATAGAAATTAATATATAGAGTTATTGGAAATCCTCTGCGAGGGTTACCTGAGGTACGAGTGACCCAGAGATTTGCAGAACTCCTCGAGAGCTTCAGCTTTCCTGCCATTCATGTTGGAGGCGAAGCCAGGGAGGAAGACGACTCCCGGGTTTTTCCCGTTCAGCTTTCTGTAGGCGAGTTTGGGCAGGTCGGGTCGAGTGGCATACTGGATCGTACTTATATTTCTGACGCCTAAATAAATAAATAAAACAACAACAACACAGTGGCTCACATTGCATAAGAGAGAGAGAGACATAAGAGATTTTATTGCCAGTGTGGCAATACAACGAAATTTGTTTGGTAGCTCTCGTAAGAATAAACAAAAGAAAAAACAAAATACAATTCTACTAGCAATATATACACTGTAATGTATGTGTAGTGGGACTTGAATCTTGGTACAAAAATGATTGTCCGGAATAGAAAAATATTGTGCAAGATATACTAATCATAATATATAATACAGTCCTCATACATATACACTGATATTCAACAGCATTTAAAGCGTTCAGGAGAACAGCTCAGGAATGGCCTTGTGACTCGCTCCCCTGTTCCTGTACACACCTTCACACATTTTTAAAAAGCTGTTGTGTTTATCCTGGCTGAAGCACGTTAGTCCGCACGCTCTCCATAACCCGACCCATCATCCACACTGATCACCCGATCGCTCACCCAAACTCTTGCAGATCTTCACGGTTAACACTTTAACATACTGAATATAAACCTTGGGGCGCCAAAACCTTTCTTTCCTATACTGAATTACAATGAAAAGCCTCATGAAACGTAAATCTAAACACTGGCACAGTTTTATGTTCTACTTTTATACTTTATAAGTCTTCTAACTGCGTGTGAATTTCCTTTAAAGTCCTAAATGTTCTTTAGAATATTTAAAAGTGAGTAATTAAAACCAAATAAATTGTTAATCAAACTAACCAAAATAGAACATACTTTTATACATAAATGTTTCAAACAAAAACAAACAAAAATACTTAAAAAATGTGTTTATTATTTTTCACAGCATGTGTGCAGATTATGGGTCTAAATCATGAGGGGTTAAATGTATTAATTAATTCTGTAAATCTTCTTAATGTCACAATAAAATTATAATCAATGTACCCCAAATGAATATAAAACCAAATTTCTAGGAAATTCCTTGGTTTATTATTTTGTTTAAATTAAAAACCATGAACATTTTGCTGTTCTGCACTAATAAAGTCTTTATATGTCAACATTAACTTTATTTTTTCTTTATAATAAAACCTGAACTTTTCACTACCTTGACACGTACAGCCCTGGAAAAAACAAGAAACAATCCTTTCCTAACTCATGATCTCTACATGCACAGCCGCTGCTCCATCCCAGTGTCTGCTGAATTCCAGCACATGCAGACACCGTTCTGCTTCATGAGGTACTGATTAGCTGATCACCTGAATCAGATCTGGAGGGTAATGCCAACGCCAGTACCGCAAAGGTAATTGGATTTTTTTTATGAACCATTGATCATGCCCAAAGAGTTGAAAAGAAGTTTTCAGTTAGGAAATGAAGGCTTCGATGGTGGTTTCGATGTCACATGGATACAGCGAGTGTCTCATGCTGCTTCCTTCCTTAAAAATTCCTTAAAATAAGAAAAATAAGATGGCAGGACACAAAAACAAGGTCAAGCAGTAGACACTGAGGACAGACCAAGCTAGAGATTGGAGGGATGAGTGCAAGCTCATCGAGTGACCTTCAGCATCACACTGGAGCTGGGTGAAGCTCATGGCAAGGACATGCATGTAAAAAAAAAAAAGAGCAATGAGAAGTAAAGCAATGAGAAGTAAAGACGTGCCATGTTTAGGTTTGCAAAAGACCATGAGAAACTGTAAAGAACTGTGGAGAAGGTCATCATCTCTGAACTCCAACTTTCAGCTTTGGACAACACCTGGTTGTCTTATGGTTAGACAGAGATCTGGAGAGACCTACAAGCCACAGTGTCTCACATCAAGTGTGAAATCTGGAGGAGGATTGGTGATGATCTGGAGGTGCTTCAGTAAACCTGGACAGATGTGTCTTTTTGAAGGACGTGTGAATCAAGACATGTACAATATTTGCTTCCTTCTGATCTGACCCCGTTCCCAAACTCGGAGGATGGTTTTTCCGACAGGATAATGCTCCGTGCCACACAACCAGGTCAGTCAAGGTGTGGATGGATGAATGAAGGGAGGACCAGAAGATCAGAACCCTGTCATAGCCGGCCCGATCGCCAGATCTGACCCACACTGGAAACTTCTGGAACATGGATGAAGACGAAGGGATATACGTCATCACACAAAGCTGATTTCATGTTCTTTAAATAAATGCTCTAAATAGCTAAGGTTAGTATGCGTCGTTGATGGTTAAAGAGTTTGTAGAAATATATGAATGTTTAAAGGTAAAAATAATTTGCTGATCTTTAATGTAATGAGCGATATTATTATTGTTTCAGGTTGAAGTCCACGTACATGTCTGTGTGTCTTTCTGTACGGCAGAACTTTCTGTCTAACTTATTAATACACAGAAATCACATTCTGTAAGGTTGAGTATCTTACGCCTTGTTTACACTAAGTTGTACTTCTTTGGTGATCAGAAATACACTCCCTGTTCGGTAATCTGAGAGTGAATCACAGATGAGAAATAGAAAAAGTAGATCGGATAAAGATGAAGTTTTGTCTTAAAACGACTGCAGCGTGTTAAAATTGACTTCAGTCCTGTGATTTCAGCCAAAGTGAAATTATGAACTAATCACTGTGAAAATATTCAGTGCAGGTTAAACTCCAGGCAAAACCCAAAGGACTGGCAAAAAAATAACATTCTGTCCAGACAGTTTTGCGTGATGCTGTGACAAAAATCTCGCTGGACAGACAGACAGACAGACAGACAGAAAATGTTTCTGAGACTGGTTTCGAGTCTTTCAGTGCATGAAACATACAGACAAAACCTTTCATTTATTTATATAAATTAAATCTGGGAGAAATGGTGTCAGTGATTTACAGTATAGAACACACACACACACACACACACACACACACACGCGCGCGCGCGCGCGCACACGATACTGATATCACGCTCAGCCCTAGTCACAGCTCCCTCACGGCGCGACGCTTCACATCACCATGACAACAACACGGCCTCCAAGCACCCCGTCTCGCGCTGCGCGTTTATCGTTCCAACAGCCTAAGCACGCGATTAAAACTCACCCGAGACCTGAGACATGAAGGAACACGTCGTGCTGTTTATCCGCCGGAGTTTACAACAATTCCTGATCAACACAGAAGCCATAATCACTTCATAATCACACAATTATAGAGAATACAGTTAAGCGCAAGAATTTCTTCTTCTTCCTCTTCTAACGGCTTGTGTTTCTTCTTCTACACTTTGAAGGTTGAATGCGCCCAACATCGCCCCCTACTGTCCTGATGAACACCCACCCAGTCAGTTAGCATGCGTTTCAATAGAAAACGAGTCACAAGTACTGATTTCATCATCAATCTTCTATATTATATTAATCATATACATTAAAGCATGTTATTTTTTTTATGAATACTAACGCTCCTAAAAACACCTTTCTATCACAACCAGCATTAACCTTTCAGCAGTTTGATTTACAATAGCTCTTCTATAGGAACGGACTACACAGGCCTGCCTTCACGCTCCATGTGCACATACTGCATATCTGTGACTGGCTTAAATTACTCCCTGTAATTGTGCCCAGTCCTCTGTACAGTCTCATGTTGTTATATAATTCTTCTGAGCAAAACCTGTGGATTGCGGATAGTTATACCAGGAGTCACGGCGTGCGCCTGGGATGGGCGTGCGCCCAAATCTATTATCGCCCCTCGCTCACTTCGTAGGCTCCCTAGGTAGGCGGCACCCCTTCTGCATGTGTGCAAAGAGACGAGGCCGCCTATGCGGGCCGGCTGGCAGTGATTAAACATTAATAGGATCTCGGGCTTRCTCCGCATTATAAAAGCAAGGCGCGGAGTTTAGTCCGGGGTCCGAGAAGAGCGTAACGCGGTGGAGATTGAGAGTGGCAGAGGAGTGGGAAATGGAACGTGCCCCAGAGACTTAAAAGGACTATGGATATCCGCCCCTTTGATCTCCGCGCTGAGGACAGCGCGGGAAAGAGCTGCACGAGCTCCCACGTCATCCTCCGTTCCCGCGTCGAGCCCGCCTTCGCGTCCCCGCCGCCGAAGAAGAAAAGGCCGCGAGGAGGATAGCGTTAAGGCCGCCGATCCCAGCCGGGAAAGCCGCCCAGCCGACGGACGTCCGAGCGAGACTCCCGACTGAGGCCGCGCCCACAGAGAGCTGGGAGGGGCCAGGCCGGCCATCGACAGCGGGGAGGAATCGAGAGGGAGCGTGCAGGAGCGCTGCCTCGCGCGCTCCGTTCGGCCACTCCGCCCACCGCCGCCAGCCGCGTGCCCGCATGCCAGCTGGGCACTGCCTCGGACCACGCACGTGCACACTTCATCCCTACCCTTTCTTTCCGTCCTCCCTCCTTTTACCATTTCCTTCCCTTATTTATCCCTAATAAATTACCCTTTTCCCTTAAGGTCTCGCCTCGTGTCTGTGTTTCATGGTGCCGCCCGTGCAACAAAGGGTCGAACCCGTTACACAGGATAAATGTGCATGGAACTGTGATCCTGGACATATGCAGTGATTCTATACCTCCATGACCATTTATCATTGAATATCAAGATACATGTACAGTCTGGTGGCATTGGATTATTTAAACCTCACACACTTTATATGACTATAGAGATCATATTAGAATCATAGTGAACCCTCTATTATCCAAATGTTCACTCAGGAATGGTAATGTTCATAAATAATCTAAAATAGCAATTATTAGACCCCTAATTAAGAAACCTGACCTTGACCCCTGTCAACTGCACAACTATATGCTGATATCAAACCTCCACATTATCCCCAAGAAACTATAAAAAGATGTAGCGCAGAAGCTATGTTCATATTTACATCAGAAAAACAATCATGAAAGGTTTCAGTAAGGATTTTGGACTCATAAAGCACAGAGTAAGCGATGGTTAAACTGGTAAACCTCAGTGATCAGAGATCTGTCTCTCTGTTTGTGTTACTCGACTTAAGTACAATTTGTACTTTAAATGGTGAGTATTTTATGTGTGGGAGGTCACCCAGCTTGCCATGAGCACTAGATCTTCCAATGTTTTTTAGCACTGTCACAGATCAGCAAAATTGTGTGTTCTTGTGCCTGAAGTAAATGATTGTGTAATTCTCATATTTTAGAGAAGTTTATTTGTTTCCCTGTGGAGGCTATTTGTGATTCTGATGGTCTGTAATGGTAATTTATTTGACTGTGTCAATCCTTATGACCCTATAGTATATGAATAATTGTACTGGGTAATGATATATAACCTCCTGAGACCTGAACTGTTTCGTACAATGTAAATCCTCCTGAGCGGTTCCCTTTCTTAGCATCTGATAGCTATCCACTTTATCAATGTCCTCAAACAGGAAGGAATTATACCATATAAGGATTGAGCAAAGATATAGACCGTGGAGATGGGAGAAAACCATGATGTTCTCATATAAGGACGGATCTCAGGAGGTTAATCAGAATTTTGAACTGCTCAGAGCTCTACACACACACACACACGCACACACACACACACACACACACACACACACACACACACACACACACAGATATATTCAAAGACTGTGTTTAAAGTGTTGTCATTGTATTATATATTTTTTTCTGTCTCTTATATGCTCACTGAGTTTTTTTTTACTTGCATGTCTACGTCGATGGTGGGCGTCATGATGAGCACAGAGGTCCACTCCATCCATGTGGGATCTTCTATCTACCCTGCACCAGAGACTGTACCTGTACCACTTTCCTGCCAGCTGAGCGCAAAATCAGGAAAGATTAATATGCACTCCCATACAACAGGTAAGCTTGGAGCTTGGAATTTAAATAAGTTTATTGTGTTTCACTGAATATCCGCCAAATGGCGCATGGAAGGACTTTATCTAAAAGCCAGACCAAGTACAACGAAGAATAGTGTATAATTAGTTAGCCTAAAACAATATTGTTTCCACTGCTGAAGCAAATATGAATTTTATTTTGTATTACAATAGATCTTTCATGATGAATGTGTGTATATGTGCTTCATATTATTTTCATAATAATGAAATGAGATGCCCAAAATCGTGCTTTAAAGTTCATGATAAAAAGTTTCTTATATAGTAGTCATAGGACAAAACAATGAAAGACATGACAATGCCTCGGTTTAAATGGTCTTAAAATTTTATTTAATTTCCTGATAGAACGCTATCTGATCTTTTCCAGATAGTCTTAACTACGCGAATTCGTGAATATGTCAACTTATCTTCATTAAAGCGTAAAAATGTGTCGACATTGAGCACCATCAGAAGACATGAACGAACAAAAAAAAAAATTATTTTTTAGGTAAATATTCTTATATGCACACGTAGTGCTTCAGGCTTTTTATAAAAAATAATCATCATGCTTTTTTGCTGTTTGTGTCCAGCATTAAATAATTATTTCATCCATTATTTGACTAGGGCTGGAAATAATAGCTGGAATATGATTGTGAATTTATGACTGAAATAAAGCTGTTCATCGGCGTGCGTGAACTCGTGGCTTGTACTTTCACATTACAAAAGGCAGTGTTTTGATCAAAAGGCTAATAAACAATGCGTCAATAAAAAAATGCAGAAATACTCCCCCAGAAAGTCATCGCGGCTCTCAATAATGCAGATCAAACATAATACATGCTACCATAAATAAAAACGAATATTTAAGCATATCCGCAAAATGCATTTCACTTAAATATTACAGATGAAAAAAAGGAAAGTAGATGTGCTGAGCTTCAATTCATTGTGATGCAGACAAAAGTTCTAGGAAGGAAATGGGTTTCGTTATTTTACAATATCTGAATATATTCAGTAAATTTATGAATTACACTCAAAGTATCAAATCCACCTATGAAGTCTGATTTAATTGCTACCATTAAACATTTTATTTCTATTTATTTTATGTTTTGCTGGCGACCTTTTAGGCAGAGATGTCTGCTCGGTCTTGTCAATTTGTTTTAAACCCCTCAATTCTGCCAATTCCCCCATCAGCGAAACTGTATGTCTGCATTTTTATTGATAAATTGCACACGTTTATCAGTTTTCTGATCGAAACGCTGCCTTTTGTAAAGTGAAAGTGTGAGCCGCAGTTTTACACGCAATGATTTTAAATTAATTTTAAATGAATTTTAAAGCACGATTTAGGGCATCTCATTTCATCACTATGAACATAATTTATGAATTACACTTGGAAAAAATCAAATCCAACTATGAAGATGAACCGGACAGACGGAAGAGCTCTGATTAGACTACGTAGGAAATAGGCTCAACATTCCGAAGCCCAAACCTCATTTAAATTACATTTTTAAATGCACAAATATTGTAATTAAACGGCATAGCACAAGTTTAAGAACAAAAATTAGACTATAAAAAATAATTCGGCATTCCCCTATTTTTTAGGGTAAATTTTCATGTACTGTAAAACAGGTACATCTGTATGAATAAACCAAGATGCGTGATTCTTAGCCCCACCCCTGTGAAAACGGTGAATTCAGGGAAAGGCTCCGCGCGAGAACTACGGATTCTAAAAATGACTCCGTAGTCATTTTAGAATCCGTGTAATGGAAGAGTCTGAGAATTTATTTACCATAACCTGTGTTGTATTGTTTTTAAATCACGCTATACACAACCTAAGATTTCTTGCTATTGCTATTTGACAAATTGAATATTTTTTACTCTAAAAACTGCTGGGTTAAATGTTTAGGTGCTGGGTTGATTATTTGACCCAACCAGTGGGTAAAGTAATACTATTGCTGGGTTAACACATTTTCTTAAGTAGATAGAACCATTTTGTTTTCAAAAAAGTCCCAAAATGTGCACAACTTCACATCATGTAAATACAGTAGATTGCCTGTTAGAAATACCCAAAAGAAATTAATCCGCTGTTTTAACCACTGCAGAGAAAGTTAGCCAGCAGTAGTTTTCCGAGTTCGTTCCGAGGTCTGGCTGTGTTGGGGCGGGTACATGAGCTCAGCGTGCCTGGGGATTGTCTGGAGCTCAAATCTCTGAAAACATTGTGTTTTGAAACCAGTGAAAATTGCAGCGCTTCTAGATAAAACATAATACACCTGTCCATAAATAAAAATGAATATTTAGGCCTATACACAAAATATATTTCACTTAAATATTACAGATTCAAACAAAGAAAGAAGACGCGCTGAGCTTCGGTTCATTGTAATGCAGTCAAAAGGTCTCGGGAGGAAAATGAGACATTTCTTTTTTCGTTTTTTGCATTGAGTTTAATCATGTGGCACTTTTAGTAAAAATAACCCAACAGTGTGATTAAAGTACCCGAAATAACCCAGAATTTTGACCCATAATAAACAAACCAACGATGTGTTTACAGAAATCCAGCATTTGTTAGAGTGTACTACTACTAATAATAATGAATGGAGAAAGTGCAGTCAAAGCCCAGGGATTCTGCGTGCTGTCATGAAATATATGATACTTGTATTCAGCAAGTATCATATATTTTGTTGCATTTCTGGGGGAGTATGTCTGCAGTTTTTGTTGATAAATCTGTTCATATCTGCGTTTATTAGCCTTTTGATCAAAAAAGCGCCCATATTCATCTAATGTTTGTTGAGAATTTGAAAAGGGGTGAATGTTTTGTATTAAATCCAGATGGAGCGCCGTATCCTGTTATCCCTCACATGTTAAATAATAAGGTAAATTATTCAAAAATATACACGAAATTCATGTTCACGTTATGTATTTTTGTGTATTGACAAGAGAAAAAATGTTTTGCATTAAATGCAYATGTAGCTGTACGTCCTTAACAAAAATGCTCAGCGTAAATGTACCATAAGTGAGGTTGGGGCTTTGCCTCCATCTCCGAACAGCAAACTTTATCTGTCTGTCTGTCTATCTGCCTTTCTTTCTTTCTTTCTTTCTTTCTTTGTCTTTGGCCCTGATACCTTACCGGTACTACCTAATATTCGCACAAAGTGCCGAGGTATCTGGTCAATTAAATAAACACGCCATCAGGTGCAGCGCGTTCACACTGATTGCGACATTGCCTGGGAACCGTGTGTATAAATGGCCGAGCCTTTGCCTGTTCATAACTCCAAATGGCCTGCGGATCTGCCTGTTCTGAACAGTGCAAAGCATTCGTTGTTATACTTTGATGTTGAGTACAATTAACACTGTAATGTTACCACCAACATTATGGTACAAAGTTCACTCTAACACAAAGTTCACTCTAGCAAAAACAATATGAGAACCTCAAAACTTCACTCTAATAGGACCCAACATTAAAATTTTGATGCCAGTGAATTTTTTGTGCTCTTAAAGGTAAAATATGATATGATATATACCGTCAAACCTTGGCTTTTAGGAGCATAATTCATTCGGGAAGCATGCTGGTAATCCAAAATGCTTGTATATCAAAGTAAATTTCCCCATAAGAAATAATGCAAACTCAGATGATTTGTTCCACAACCAAAGAATATTTATTATAAAATTATCCAATACATAAAAAATATAGAATATAAATAAAATAAAGTAACCTGCATTTTTAATGTAAAAATAAAACAAAGTAGCCTGCCTTTGAAAAGAATTGGGGCTGGTCTGAGAGAGATGAAATAGAGCACATGAAGACTTTTACTATCACTATTCACTAATCATTGCTGTCTTTTGGCACATTTAGATCTTTCTCCTTTTGTGAAACTCTTACCAGGAGCCTGTATAGAGTTTGTTTTTGCCTCCTTTTGAAAATCTCATGGAAATAAGGCATTGCATTGTCATTAAACAGATTCCTGTTTGTCTTATTCTGGTGGTGCTTTTTTATTTTAAATACTTTTAAATACATTTTAAACACCTCCCTAATCTCACTTGAAGTCTTTTTCTTCTTTTTCCTCAGACAAGATTTACTCCATAACCTGTTGCTGTTGCTTAAAATGCAGATCCATCAGTTCGTCTGTGGTCAGATTCTGGCTATGGTCCCCCACCAATGTTGTCCTCATTCACCTCCAGTCCCATAGTCTTTCACAAGGACATAATTTCATTAACAACAACTGGTGACTGTTCATGAGCAAACCCCTGAGAGTCATATCCAAGAACGCAATCAGGCAACAGATTTTTCCAAGCAAGATTAAAGGTTCTCTTGGTGACCCCATCCCAGGCTTTAGTGATGATGTGAGGCAGTTCACGATGTGTAAATGATCTTTCCAAAACTCTAAAAGTGTAAGGTTTGTTTCTTCAGTCACCTCAAAGCATCGCTGAAATAATGTTTAGGTGTAAAGCTTTTTAAAGCTTGAAATGGCATGTTGATCCATGGGCTGGAGTAGTGGAGTGGTGTTGGGATGAAGGAACTTGACCTTAATAAACTCAGAGTCCTCCAGTATGTCATCCTCAAGGTCTGGAGAATGAGCAGGAACATTATGCATAACCATCAAGACTTTGTGTGTAACGATGCGGGTTGCGCGAGGGGCAGAGCCGTGCTTAAACTATTCAGAACTGGTAGATCCGCAAGCTGTTACCACGCGGAGTTCTGAACAGGCAAAAGCACGGCCATTTATACACACGGTTGCTAGGCAACGCCGCCGTCAGGCAATCAGCCTGAATGAGCCACAGCCTCTGTCTGTTTAAGACGCCGGCGAGAGCGAGTGAGAGAGAGATAGAGAGAGCAGCACGCAGCAGTATAGTGTGCATGCTCAGTACAGTTTATTGGTGCATGAAGCACAAACTCTCTCTCTCTCTTCCATAAGTCTTCGGTAAGGGCGAACGCCCCGAGAGGACAAGTTTTACCAGTGCCCCGTCTGTTCTCGTGTAGATGGCGGAGCTCTGTTTATTTTGTGTTTTCAGTTTTCGTTTATTTTCCTTTTAAGTTTCTTAATTAATAATTCCACGCTATCTCAAAACGGGAAGGTCTTCCCGTGTGTATGTCAAGTCAAGTCAATTTTATTTATATAGTGCTTTTAACAATTGACATTGTCGCAAAGCAGCTTTACACAATCAAAAGAAGTAAGTTTGTATGCAATGTGTATGAATCAAAATGATAAGATTGTTCCTGATGAGCAAGCCGAGGGCGATGGTGGCAAGGAAAAACTTCCTGAGATGGTAATAGGAAGAAACCTTGAGATGAACCAAACTCAACAGGGAACCCCTCATCATCTGGGTGATA
>QMIH01000546.1:85114-101761 GCA_003987875.1 Clarias batrachus
ACACCAAACTCCACTTGAGAACATGAGGATTGGTCACCATCTAAATCTACAAACTGATAATGATCAGTCAAATAGGCTCTGAGCCACAAGAGGGCAGTTCCCTTAATTCCTATTACCTTTTCTAATCTGTGAAGGAGAATACTATGATCAATGGTGTCAAAAGCTGCACTGAGGTCCAGTAACACAAGTATAGTGACGCAACCCTGATCTGAGGCCCATAGGAGGTCGTTTACTACTTTAACAAGTGGTGTCTCTGTGCTGTGATGAGGCCTAAATCCTGACTGATACAGTTAATTTATACTATTTCTGTGTAGATGTGAACATAGCTGATACTACATTTTCCAGAATCTTGGAGATAAAGGGAAGGTTTGATATCGGCCTGTAATTAGAAAGCTGACGGGTCAAGGTCAGGTTTCTTGATTAGTGGTTTAATTACTTTCAACAGGGGTTCTATTATTGCTGGTACTATCTGTTTGAGAAAATGTGTCGGTATAGGATCTAATATACACAGAGTGTATCACAAGCACGCTCACTAACTCCTATTTCATTTACCCACTCTAACGCCCAGCATAAGGGCTCTTATCATTAAAAACATCGCGTGGTGCGGCTCTCCAAACCGCACCACGTAACACTTTGAGTAGCAGATTTTTTTCTAAAAGTAATTTTTTACTGCAAGGCCGGAGACCTTGTTGATTTACTCCACGAATAAGATACGAGTAACCCAAGCCTTGCTGTTGCACCTCCTCCCCTAGACCGAGAAGGCTGCATCTTCTGCTCAACTCCCTCTCTCTCTCCTCCACGGAGCCCCAGCACCTAATAGTATTGTATATATGTGCGAGAGTGTGAGTCACCGTAGCCGAAATAAAAGAGCACTAAATTCTCCTGCATGTCAATGTCTTCTGTCATCTGTGTTCTCCTGCCTGAGGTCGGTCCTTTGACAATAGATAGATAGATAGATAGATACACACGTGGACAAAATTGTTGGTACCCTTCAGTCAATGAAAGAAAAACTCACAATGGTCACAGAAATAACTTTAATCTGATAAAAGTAATAATAAATAAGAATTCTATGAATGTTAACCAATGAAAATCAGACATTGCTTTTCAACCATGCTTCAACGGAATTCTAAAAAAAAAAATGAACTCATGGAACAGGCCTGGACATATCAACACTATATTTGCTTGTTTCTACATTAGTTTTACAATGAATACAACTGGGTTGAAGTTGAAGCAGACAGGTCATACAAAAAAATGCCAAATTTACCTTTTTGAAGATCACAATGTGTTTCTCTGTTTGAGATGCCAATGTTTTCCCAGGTGTTTTGCGACCTTGTGCTGATGGTGGAATTAGGTGAAATAAAAGAAGAATCGAAGCAAGACCGCTACTCCATTCTAAGAGAAATGGTGATCATGGTTATTTTAGGGGAGGGGGGAAAAACACACAATCAGTACGGTACATAATTATATTATTAATTTGTTAAAAACCAGCTTATCGTCTTCATCTGATTCAGTGTCCACAGCTGATTCTGCACAGTGAAGTTCTTGGGAGGAGTTAAGCCCCTTGTTCTCCTGAATGACTTTCTGCATAAACCTCTCTAAAAAGCTGCTATCTTTTCACCAAAAACACAAGCAAAATGCAGCTCAATCTGTAAAACCCACCAAAGCAGAAAAAAGCAAGTAAATGCAAATTTATTATCTTTACAATGAACAATCAATATAACTTTAAATCACCACAAATTCTCTGTTGTCCTTATTTCACAGAAAAATAATCTAAATCACATTAATAACTCAAATGTTACTACCAGGCCTTTGATATCCAAATAACGTGGAAATTCAGTTAGCCCATCAGTGCATCTGCTTGAGTCATGAATCATCTTGCAACGATATTGAAATGTCTCCCTCATCTTGACTTTTACTGTCGCCTCCTCTGAAGTATGCTTCATAAGAGAAACAGCTTCCCTATACTGTTCTTCGGTCAGGATCACTTCTGTGCTGGATGAAGCTTCTCTCTGGGCAGATGGGCCACCATTAAAAGTCTGGGGGACACATCTCCAGGTTTTTGATGGTGCACTGTTCCTCTGAATGTTCTTAATTTTCCATGATAATACTCCGTACCCTTGTTTGAGGGTCATAATAATGTTCCTTTAAAAATGTTTAAAGTAAAAGAAGACATCCACCTACTACATAATTATTTAACTAATTTAATTAATTTACTTACATATCCAAGCTTTGCATAGGGATCCTTAAGATAACTGGAAACTGGGCAATGATTCCTTGAGCATACAGTTCTCTTACTTGTTTGGGTGGAGATGAGCTGTAATATTATAGAGAAACAATCAAATATGAATTGAAGCATATTTTCTTTGTCAAACAGTGGTCCCATATATTTTGAGTAAGAGTTTCATGTGACTTTTTGTTATCTGAAATTATTAAATTACCACAAATAAAAAAAACAAAAACAATGTTGAAGTCAGTCAACATTTTGTGAAGCAACACATTGTGTGAAATTCAAATAATTAAATATTAGTAACTTTTAAAATTCACTTTTACCAGCAGTTAACACATTACACTTTATAAAATGCATCAACAAGATGAGAATTTGAGTATCACAGGCGTTTGGTACAGAAGAACAAATGTCACATTAAATGGTCCTGACACCTTTGTAAAAGTGTTTGTTCACCAAAAATCCACTATTTTTCCACATGTGGAAGATCTTTATACATTTTTGGTTACATCCAAGAGCTTTCTAAACCCCAAAAACAGAAACACAACTACAACTTTCAAGACCCATGTCTTGCATGACCCATGTTATGTATGTAGTATAACCACTGTGATAATATTCCATGTGGCTATGTGTAAAAATAGACTATTAATATTATTTTTTTTGCACACACAAACTGCTTTTCTTGCTCTATAAGAACCACTATAGTCACAAGGACTATTTTAACATAATCACATGTTCATTTGTTTTCTGAACATGAGAAAGAGCTTACTCTGTGGAATGACACAGTGTTAAGTAATTAATTAAATAATTACTATTATAATTACCAATGAAATAATCACTAAATTAAGATTCTAATGCCCTGACACAACTCAATCTTTGATAATAAATAATCTAATAATAATCCAAATAAATAACCAAATAATCTAAAAATCATGTCCTTTAATAAATTTTGCTTTGGGCTTGGCAATCATGACCAATGGAATAAAGAATACTTAAAATACAAGTTACCTGTGCTTTTCAGTCATATCTGCAGTAAGAATATTGACCATCTTTCTCCTGTTGCTGTCAGGTAAGCATTTGGTTTTGCTGTACTCTCTGATGATTCCATCCCCACCAGGTTTAGTCTGCAGAACTCATTTGACCATCTGCGAAGTTACAAAGCACAATAAATAACCCAAACAACTCAGGAAACATTCTGCAAACATGATTGTGTATTCACATTGTGATGCTGCATCTGGATCAAATCTCCAACAAATAAATTTAGTCAACTCGACTTAACTTTTGCACTTTAGTTTCATGCATTAACACAAATTACAGTGTGATGTCAGAAAAAAAGGCACTTTCTTCAAAATGTTTAAAATATAATAATAATTTTTTTAAAAAAGTGACTAAATTCTTACTAAATAACATCCAAGCCACAGACACACTCACAACACTCACAGACACAAACAAAAATTCCTGCTTCATCTTCAGCTCTCCTCTTTCTTGTAGGGCTGTCATCACTTTAATTAATTCTGATTATTAAATCAGATTAATTGCTTGAAATCTCAATTGAGCTTTCTTCATTTGGCACTGGAGGAACATTGGTTACACACACACACACACACACACACACGCGCACACACACACACACACACACACACACACACACACACACAAGCGCAATCTTAACACGTGATATTGTGATGCTCCACGGACGTTTTCAAAAGCACAAACAACCACATGTCACTTGCTGATGCTCAACTACATACATTACCATTTGAAGAATCTGGCAATAGTATTTGGAAAACACCCAAATTCGGTTGCTTCTGAACGTCTTCAAAAACGTCCTCGTCTATTTCAGTGCCAGACTCGTCGTAAAGCCTGGCCTTGGGCCTACTAGAAACACTGATGCCGAACTTTAGGGAGGCTATAAACGAACCGAAATAAGATTCAATTTAGTGCCTATGCAAACGTATTTGTCATCTTAATACTTATTTATTATATAATTACAAAGACAATTACTTTCATCCAGAAAATCGGAAAGTTTCAAATCGCTGTGAGAAACTTTCACATACTTCTGTTCAATTCTGAACTTAACTTTGACAAGTATCTTCAATTCTAACAAAGTAATTAGTGAGTACTTAAAACATATGGTTAAATTCAAATTGGGGGAAAAAGGGAGGGGCAAAAGATAATTTGGTGGGATTTTTGCACTTCAGGTGTAAAAATATAATTACACCACATAGCACCCCTACAACTACACTACAAAAGAGCATTAATTAACACTGTTGGTTATTAATTTAACTCTTTTAGAATTAATAACATTTAACATTTTTAAACCATTTTACACTGCTTGTTTTACTGTGAATGCAGATCAATTCCTGCTTTCTGTTTCACCCAAATGGGGATGGGTTCCCCGTTGAGTTCGGTTCCTCTCAAGGTTTTTTTTCTATTGCCATCTCAGGAAGTTCAGACGACGAGTAAACTTAAGGTACAAATTGTACAAAATAAGACTTAATTGTCTGCTCACAAAGTGGGAAAAACAAAGTAAACATTAGTTTAGAATACAAAAATATATATATAGGTACCAAGGTGTATATAGTGTATGTCTATATGGCTATTCGACCAGAATGAAGTCTCGCGAATACCACTACCGTCATGCTACCTGAGTGTGTCCAGGCATGATCAAAGGCATTTAAAAGTAGATCTGCATAGCCAAGTGGAAAAGTCCAGCTAGGAATTATAGGTATGTAAGAGGTATGCAAGGGATATGTAAGACAGACTCTATCCACACACCCCCACTGTACTGTACATCTGTACATTTGGAAAAAATAAACAAATATGCAATTACAAGGTAATTATTATAAGGTGCAATTTAATTAAAGCTATACTGAAACAAACATGCGCACCAGTACTTGTTAGAGTTCTAAAAATTAATGTCCTTCTGGCTCGGTTTCAATGGCTCTTACACACTACGTAGCGCATATCCGCCTGAAGCTGCTGGCAAAGCTCTGACAATTGTGGGTTGTCTTTCATCAACAACAGCCAATGGCATCCTCCTCATCAGACATCAGATCTGTCATTGCAGTCTGCCACAGTTTTCTCTCTGCATCTGTTTGAATGACCCTAGACCTGGACTTCAACAACTGCAAAACATACCATAGTTAACCCCTGAAAACACTCAGAGATGTACCGAACTTAATACACAGATGAATTTCTTCACTTACTTGTCTTTTCCTTTGCTGGTTTTTAGCCCTGCCTTAAAGGCGTCTCTTAGCTGGGACTTTCCTGGCTGAGACAAAGTGTATTTCCTTCGAAATGGCTCATAGTAAGTCCTGCAACATGCTGAACTTATTCTGTGTGGAAAGAGAATAGTGTCATTAATTACATTTAAAATTATTACTTTTAATTACATACATACATACATACATACCGCATACATAGCATGTAAATAAAAAACAGCATTCTTACCCAGTTTGTGGAGCAGTAGTTATGTGGATCATTTTGCGATATGCTGTATACCCTACAACAACAAAGGAAGGAACAAAGTTGTGCTTGTCTGCTTGTCATTGACATACGACAGGCCTTTACAACTCACAGCTCTCACTCCTCACTTGCATGTTACCTTTTCAATCATGCTGCCTCATACATCTGGCAAATGTAAAGTTTAGCCGGGATTTCCCATACCCATGTTTGTCTGGAGGTCTGGAACTCCTCTGACAGGGCTAGGGTAAGCTGGTCAGGTGGCTGGCTGGTGGAGTGAATGTTTTTACATTAGGTTAGTTTTGTAAGTTTGTGTTATATGCTGCTGCTGTTGTTATGTAATGGAGATATGTTGGGTTGACAGTGGACTGTAGATTGTAGAGTGGATTGGCAAGAAGGTGGAAGGGAAGTTTTGCACATATAGGTGGCTAGTACATCAATATAAACACGTGAGTTTAAATTCATTAAAAGGGAAAAAAAAAGAAAAAGGAGAAATAAAAAAAGGAAAATGTAATATAACTTACCCTGAGGTGGCTAATGCAGCTACAGTATACCACTCCAGGAACACCTCTTAAGTGGGGCCTGGCAGAGTTACATACGAGTTCAGAGGTTACATGAGCTCTGGAGACATCCAGAGGCATTGATGTGAATGAGTGACTCAGGTGCACCTGGTAGCATGTCTATTTAAGGGCCCTGATACCTGCTCAGTTTGTGCGATCATTAGGTAGTACTGGTAAGGTATCAGGACCAAAGACAAATGCGCGTCAAAGATCAAAGATTGGTCTGGCAAAAGACCCAGCCAATGTCTACATGAGAAGTCGGCGTTACAAAGAGAGCTGAATGCCATCAGTCAAGCATGCACAGTTACAGTTAACGTGTAAAACGTACATGAATAACACATAAGACCTTAGTAAGGGTTGACTCGACCAGTGAGGGGGAGAAAGGGTTAGTATTGTGACTGACAACATAGTCCAGTGGCCACCAGATCAGGGTGGAATGTCATGGCCATGTACGTACAAGGGCTCTCCGAGCAGGCTAAAGGATGAGCTTCCTTGCTAAAAGATGAGCGATCCTTCAGGTGATTTAGAGGAGTTATGTAGGTTAGCCATCTGGGTGGACAACTGCCTTTTGTGATCATGAGACTGAATGCCCAGAAGCTCCAGACGGCAAACATCTCCTCCACACCACAAACGCTGCTCTGATGCCAAGCCAGTCGCTACCCCAGCTATAGGCAGGAAGCTTCACTTCTGCCCATTAAAGTGTCAGTGTGCCTTAAGCTGCTTTAAGGGCACCCAACCCTCAGCCCACAACCCACAACCTCCTGCCACAGTACATTTACATTTATTTTTACGTTATGTCATTATACATCTGAACAGTGGGTTAAGGGTCTTGCTCAAGGACCCAAAAGTGGCAACTTTGTGGTTGTTGGGTTTGAACCTGGGACCTTCCAAACCATAGTCCAATGGCTTAAACACTGAGTTACCCCTAGCATTACTACTGACCCTGAGGGCTCCTGGCATAGAGAAGAAGTGTTACACTGGACCCAAAACTCATCAGGTCCACTTTTTCCACTTTCCCGCGAAGACGGTCCTGTCCTCCACTGATGCAGACAGCTGTTCTCTGGGGACCTGTGACTTCAGTCGCTCAATAGTTCAGGACTGGAATCTCCTACAGTCTACCTGAGACACCAGGAACAAACTGGACTCCATTTAATTTAAACACATCTCCTGTTATACTGAAGTTCCAGCCTTACACAGTATTATGCAGATCAATCCCTGCTGTCCGTTTTCACCCAAATGAGGATGAATTCCCTGTTGAGTCCGGTTCCTCTCAAGGTTTCTTCCTATTACCATTACAGGGAGTTTTTCCTTGTTACCGTTGCCCTCGGCTTGCTCATCAGGGACAATCTTATCATTTTGATTCATACACATTGACATTTCATACAAACTTAATTCTTTTAATTGTGTAAAGCTGCTTTGCGACAATGTCAATTGTTAAAAGCGCTATACAAACAAAATTTAATTGAACTTACACACTGAAAATATTATATATTATTGTAAATATTGGTATCTGGTGCATGGTCGTGTCTATTTTTTGTACAATACATGTGAGCTACTTCCATGATGAACACAGACACGCAGATGCGGTGAAATAAGGGTGCTTTTATTATACAGTTTTTTGAAAATCACACTCGTTTTTCCTCACGTTTGAGTTACTCGCTATCGGAAGCATAGGAAGGCAGTAGGGAACAGAAAACCCAGCCTGTAGATGGTGGCTCTGGAGAGCAAGCTGTCGGAATTGGCACAGAGGCAAGGCGCAGCGAGCTCGCAGGTGTGGCCGATGCTGGTGAATGGTGGCGCCCCGCCCCTTTTTGAGATCTCCTAGAGTTATTGTTTCCTCTTGTTCTTCGGAGATGGCTTTTTTTAGGCGAGTGAGGAAGCTTTTCCTTATTGTGTGCACTGGGTGCCAGCCCGTCGCCACAGTAGCATATGTGGGGCAACTTCAAGTGTATTTAATAGTTACCAGTACACTACTGGGTTTTTTAGGATCTTTTACAAATGCTAAAAGCATTTTCTGTCATCACATGTTTTAGGGCTATCGAAGCACATTTCATCAAATCTAATTCATGAGTTCAACAGATTTCATTTAAGTGCATATCATTACAAAACACAGCTTTGTGTTGTCTGGCGGACATGAGCATGGAACTGGGGTATAAACTGTTATTTGATCAAACACACATCATTACTGGAATATTTTGTATTAGTTCATACCTGCTGTGCTGATTCTATGTGTATAGAGAAGGCGAGGAGATATATAAACTATGTCTTTGATATTAAGCTATCTAACAAAAGTACAAAAGAAATTTACTTTATGCTGATGAAAATAAAATAATAACGATTTGAATTCTGTGACACGTTAGTGCAGGTAAAAAAAGGGGCATGGCCAAACATCATTCTTATGGTACAAAATCCCACTGGCCATGATATTATGTTAAGGGGAAAGGTAGTTATATTTACAGCACAACCAGTCACATTTGCATATAATACAGAGCTATGGGACCCCCTATTGATCTCAGTCACTTGGGGGAGGGTCAGAGGAAAACAGTATGTGAGGGAAGAATCCAGCTCCTTTTCTCGGTCAGATAATGATATAGGCTGCATTAAGAAACTTCAGTTGGAAATTTCATTAAAAGATCCAGAACCATTATACTGTATGAGGACATGAAGGATTATCTGAGGGATCTAATTGCACAGGGATGGGTAGAGAAATTCCACTCTTCCTATGCATCACCTGTTGTTTGTGTAAGAAAAAAATGTGGCTCTTTACGTTTATGCATAGATTACAGGGAACTTAACCGCAAAACTCACCCTGACAGACAGCCAATCCCTAGAGTTCAAGATATCAGGAATTTGACAGCTTTTGTGACATGGGGACGGCACGAATGGACTAGGATCCCATTTGGGCTTATGAATGCTCCAGCAGCTTTCCAGCACTGCATGGAAGAGTGTTTAGAAGGCCTTAGAGACAAAATTTGTGTTCCTTATTTGGATGATACATTGGTGTTTAGCAAAACATTTGAAGATCATGTCAGTGATGTAAGAAAAGTGTTGCAGAGATTGAGGCAATGTGGAATCAAACTAAACCCAAGCAAATGTGAGTTATTCAAGAGTGAAATTTGCTACCTTGGGAGAATAGTATCAGCAGAAGGGAATAAAAATAAAATAAAAAGGGAATAAGGGTCCTGAAAGACAAGACCCCCAGAACAGTTGGCGAGTTGAGACAGATTCTGGGGCTGTTGAGCTACTATCAGCAGTACATAAAGGATTTTTCTCACATTGCTAGTTCCCTTTATGAGCTAACAAGGGCTCTGCTCAAGAACTAAACTCACAACTTAAGCGGAGGAAAGTGCATAGAAAAAAAAATGCAAAAGTTGTACCATCTCACACACCAATCGAATGGACGGACTCACACCAACAAGTTCTGGAACAATTGATTAACTGTCTGGTTCAACCACCTGTCCTGGCATTTCCAGATTTCTCCCAGCCATTCATTCTTCACACAGATGCATCCAACAGGGGTTTGGGTGCTGTTCTGTATCAGAGACAGAGTGGGAAATTGCGTGTGATTGCATATGGATCTCGGACACTGTCAGCATCAGAAAAAAAATTATCACCTGCACTCAGGTAATTTCTCGCTCTTAAATCGGTGATTACAGAAAGGTTTCATGACTATTTGTACTATGCACCCTTTTTCACAGTTTATAGCGACAACAACCCCTTGACTTACTGTATGTTTTGTCCACTGCTAAGCTAAATGCCACCGGAAGCAGATGTGTATAGCTGATTTCAACTTTTCTATCAAATATCGCCCTGGTAAAGAGAATATTGATGCTGATAGTTTGTCGAGAATGCCAGTGGATGTGGAAAAGATGATCAATGAGTGTACAGAGGAGATGTCCTAGCAACTGTTCAGGCAGTGGAAATACAGCAGGAGTCAAATTGTCAATGGCCATCTCTGTCAAGAGTCTGTTTGTTGCTCCAGATACTGCCATTGTAACACCAGCACAGATACAAGAAGATCAGAAAGATGATGTACATATTGGGCCAGTGTTACAGTGTAAGTTGTCTGGAGTGAGGCCCTTGCGTAAGGAACTAAAACAATTCAGCGCACAGAGCCTTTGTCTCATTCGTGAATGGGAGAAATTGAAGACAGATGAGAATGGGGTCTTGTGGAGAAGGACAGCTCACAGAAAACAACTGGTGTTGCCTGAAAAACACAGGATCACAGTATTGAAGGAGCTACACAACCAAATGGGACACCAAGGTGCTGATAGGACAGTGTCTCTGATTAGAGACCGTTTCTTTTGGCCATATATGCAGTGAGGAATTGAACAATATGCAATGGCCTGTGCTTGTCTAAAATAGAAGAAACCTAGTCGTGAGACAAGGGCTCCCTTTACAAACATTATCACCACACAGCCATTTCAACTTGTGTCAGTGGATTTCCTCCACCTTGATAAATGCAAAGGTGGTTATGAGTATATACTTGTGATTGTAGATCATTTCACACGCTTTGCACAGGCGTACCCTACAACATCAAAGTCTCGAAAAACAGTGGCTGATAGAATATTCAATGATTATGCTCTGAAATTTGGATTCCCATCACGCATTCACCATGATCAGGGAGGTGAATTTGAGACTCAACTCTTTTCCCAACTGAGCAAGTACTGCAGTGTGGCCGGATCGAGAACAACCCCTTACCATCCACAGGGGAATGGACAAGTGGAACGCTTTAACCAAACACTCCTGCAGATGCTTAAGACTCTCACCGGTAGAGACAAGCTGAACTGGAAAGACTCTCTGAACAAACGTATATTTGCATATAACTGTACGCGTACAGAGGTCACAGGTTTCTCCCCATTTTACTTACTATATGGCCGCTCTCCAAGGTTACCTATCGATATGATGTTTAACTTGCCCGCAGAAGGAGGAAGCTGTAATCACCATAGCTATGCTAAACAGAGCTATGTCTCTGCTTGTGTGTGTGTGTCTCTGCCTGTGTGTGTGTGTCTCTGCCTGTGTGTGAGTGTGTCTCTGCCTGTGTGTGAGTGTGTCTCTGCCTGTGTGTGAGTGTGTCTCTGCCTGTGTGTGAGTGTGTCTCAGTCTGCGTGTGGGTTCTTAGCTTGTGCCTGCTCTAAGCCCGGGTACGCTCTTAGTGTGTGTTACCACTCATAGGAGCGCGAGTGTGTGTGTGTTACCGATCATAGGGGCGCGAGTGTGTGTGTGTTACCGCTCATAGGAACGCGAGTCTGTGTATGGCCTCTCATAGGGGTGCGAGAGTGTGTGTGCGTGTCGTCCACAGGGGCGTGAGTGGGTCCTGCTCTGGAGAGCCTGTATGTCTGGTGTGATCCCTGTTTGTTCTAAAAGAGCCTGTTTTGTTTGTAAGAGACTGTTTTACGTTTGGGGAGTTTCTGTGTTTGATTTGTTTTCTGTTCATGTCTGGTCTTATTTTGTTATTAAAAGGCTCTTTTTGAATTAACAACTCTCTGCGTCTATGTCCGCCTTATTTTATCCCTTGGTGTTAACAACAGCCCGGACTACCCTACAGTTCGTGACATGTACAGTTTGGGTGTGAGCTCTCTCTCGCTCTCTCGCGCACACACAGACACACACACACACACACACACACACAACACATGCTTCTATACAATCTATACAATATCTGGCAGGTGGTTTTAATCTTATTGTGTTCTGTGTTATTGCTCGTACACTATACAAGGCAATCTTAAAGAGCCATTTGGAGCCATTGCCCACCAAAAAGAAAACACTGGCAGCCACAAAACCCTGTTGACATCTAAAAAAGATACCACTGCATATATAATTTTTTACCTTTAGGTTATGTATAAAAACTATTGTCTGTTGCATTTATGAAACTAATGAACTGTTACAGAGAAAACAAAATTTCATTTCTGCATGTAACAAACATTTTGAACTTAAAAAAAAAAAGATGCTGGGTTGAAGGTTGCTTTCAGATAAAATACGCAATGTCTATTTGAGTCCTCCTCATATTTATGAAATAAAAAGATGAACTTAAAACCTGGAGCAAGCTAAAAATGCCGTCTGTTTCCATGTGCTGCCAACATTTTACCGCCTGTACTGGAGGAGACAGTCAGCTGTCAATTGGGGTCGAAAAAATTCTATAACTCGTGACCTGGAGGGTATCACACATCAGCAGGTCTGACACATATTTTGAGCAACAAAAAAATTACACGCATTTTATTCTAATATTTTAAGATCACCATTATTATATTATATTATAAGATCAGAATTTAGAATAAATTATATTATAATTTAGAATTCATTATATTAGAATTCATTATATTATAAGATCAGAATTTAGAATCACATTGAAAAAACTAAAGAACTAAAATAAATTAAAATTAAATATTCATTATTTATTTTCCAAAGCCACACGGAGCCACAGCAGAGGAATGTAAGAGCCACATGCGGCTCCGGAGCATACACTATACACATACTATATACATACCACTCACACACAATACACATACACTATACAGCCAAATGTTCCCTTATAAAATCTTTTTTCCCCATAAGTGTGTAGGTGAAATGTCTTGTGTGTGCGTGTGTGTGTGTGTGTGTGTGTAAAAAAAGAAATAAATAGAGGGAGTCTGAAAAAGAGAAGAGCTGTGGACGGGTGCAGGTTTCAATGTGTCCATAACTAATAACTCAGCAGAACATTGTATCGAAAAATATGAAACATATTGTTTGTTGTGGATCATGTAAAGTCACAGTGATGGAGGAGAGCAGGTGCAGAAGATTAAAATGTAAAAGTGTATTTAATCGAGAACACAAGCAAAGAACTTCTTTATTTACAGTAACAGTTCAAGTTTAGTTATACACAGTGCCGCGCTATTGCATTAAACATACATTCACATCCAATACCACACGGAGCTTTATCAGTGATCTCCCAGAGTTACCAACCTTGATTGAATTGCTGTCTGACTCCACAGAACTGGATCAGGAGACTGAACATTTAGAGTCAATGTTCTGTTACACCTTAAATAATGTAGCTCCAGTTAAAAGGAAAATGATTAGAGATAAGGAACTCATTCCCTGGTATAATGATCACACACGCAGTTTAAAACAAACTGCTCGGAAATTAGTTAGTATTCCAAATCGCATGAAAGTAGAGCCTGAAAACAAAAAAGCTCTCAGTGCTGCTAGATCAACATATCTCTCCACTTTATAGAAAATAACAAAAATAAACCAAGATTTTTATTTAATACTGTAGCTAAATTAACTAGAAATAAGACCACTGCAGAAATCTCCACAACAACATCATGCAGTAGTGATGACAATTTTTCAATAAAATTGTAAATGTCAGGCTTTAAAACCAGACAATTTAAGGGATACAGAGGATAAACTAACCACATCACATCAGAACCTAGAATACTTTACTCCCCTTGAAGAGAGTGAACTAATTTCACTCATCTCTTCTGAAAAACCTGTATATTAGATCCTATACCCACACATCTTCTCAAGCAGATAGTACCAGCAATAACAGAAACCCCATTGAAAATGATTAATTCTTCACTCAGCAGTGGGTATGTCCCCAAATATTTTAAATTAGCAGTTATTAAACCATTAATTATGAAATTATGTGAGTCAGCATGACCCCGGCCAGCTGTCCAATTACAGGCCGATATCAAACCTCCCTGTTATCTCTAAGATTCTGGAAAAGGTAGTATAACAGCAGCTATGTTCACATCTACATAGAAATAGCATAAATGAAGTGTATCAGTCAGGATTTAGGCCTCATCACAGCACTGAGACAGCACTTAAAGTACGTAAAGTAGTAAATGACCTCCTATTGGTCTCTGATCAGTGTTGCGTACTATACTTGTGTTACTGGACCTCAGTGCAGCTTTTGACACCATTGATCATAGTATTCTCCTTCACATATTAGAAAATATAGTAGGAATTTAGGGAACTGCCCTCTTGTGGCTCAGATCCTATTTGACTGATTGTTATCAGTTTGTCAAAGTTGGTCTCAGTGTTAAGTCTATGGGATTTTCTTTGGGGGGGGGGGGTAATTGCGGGCCCCCAATTTTCCAAATAAGCAAAACTGGCAGGGTGACTGGGCTCACGACTGAGGAGACAGGTGTAGATACAGGCCGTGAATTCTCTCGATCTCCCACCAAGAGAGGAGTATTCAGGCAGAACCATCATTGTGAAAGTGGAGGCGCGAGACTGGAGCTGTGATCGTACCAAACCAGGGAGCTGTGCCATAGTCATGAGAGTGCGAGCGTTGGATCAGAGCCGTGAAACCCATCAGTGTAGTGTCAGTGCCGAGAAGCAAAGAAGAGCCGAGAGTGAATGTTGGTTCAGACCCGTGAAATCGGACAACGTGGTTTCAGTGCCGAGACGTGAAGAAGAGCCGCGTAAGCTGAGGGTCTGACATAAATGATTTGAGACCTCTTTAATGGGTCTACGACAAACAGTACGGGGCTAATTACGCGCCAAGGTTTGTAATGAAGATTTAAAAAAAATAAATAAATAAAATAAGTCTGCAAGATAATACAAGTGATGCCGTGCTTCACAAGCAACACTAATAAATAAGATCTATCAGGTGCCAGCAAAGAAAAGGAGAAATTGTTGTCTCTTTTATTATATAATATTATGCATAATGAAACAGGAGAATATAACACCTACATTTGTTGAGGGCTACAGTATTTATTTATCTATATATTTCATTATTTTTATGCATAACATTGAAGCAGAGGTCACCCATCTTACCGTGAACACTAGATTGTTTTTTAGCACTGTCACGGGTCAGCAGCATTGTGTGTCCTTGTGCAAGAAGTACATTTTTTATGAGGCTATTTGTGATTCTCAGGTTAATTTGTAATTCTGATGGTCTGTAATGCTAACGTAACTGACTGTGTCATTCCTAATGGCTCCTACAGTATATGAATAATTGTATTGTGTAATAATATTCAGTCTCCTGAAACCCGGACTGTTGTGTACACTGTAAATTCTCCTGAGCGGTTCCCTTACTTAGCACCCGATAACGATCCACTTTATCAATGTCTTCAAACAAGAAGTATACAGGAGAATAACAAAAGAATCATATACCCTCATATAAGGCTTGAGCAAAGATATAGACAGTGGAGAGGAGAGAAACCCATCATGTTCTCATATAAGGATGGAACTCAGGAGGTTAATAGTAATTATGACGATTGTTAATTCAGGAACCTGGTGGAAACACTTAAGTTAGTCTTAAAATTTATTAATTGATGGAAATAATTTTTCTCATTGAATTGAGTTCAAGAGTGTGTAGTGTTCACAAGCAGTAAAAAGCCTAGAAACATAAACAGCCAGTAAATCATGTTTTATTGCTCGAAGCGGTTGATTAGTCGAGACAGTTAAACTCCTGCTGTAGGGAAGAGAAGCTGAAACCCGGATCAGGAGGTCAAGTGTAATTTATCTGTGTGCAGCCATCGTGGTGATTTCTGTTGAGGTCAGAGGTCAGACATCAGAGTCGGTTCCTCAGTCACATTCACCTGAAAAACAAAAAACATATTAAGATCATCAGAAACTGGGGTTGACTGAGTGCAATAATAGACACTGATCTCATGTCCTAAATGCAGGATTAGTGTGTGTATGTAGTGAGCGAGCTACTGTGTCGTACCCTGGTAAGGGATGAAGATTATTTCCTCAAGGACAAACTGCTGTTTCAGAGCAGTCTGACTGAATATCATTTTAACTTCCAGACTGACCTCAGGCTTACGGGCTGGCTCACACACACACACGCGCACACGCGCACACACACACGCACACGCACACACACACATACACACACACACACACACACACACAAATGCAGTTTTATTTAAAATAAACAGTACAATCTCTATATCAGTGCATTCTCACTGCCTGGAAAGGTCAACTGCGTAGGTTAGCATTAAAAAAGTATATAGTGTTAAAAAACAATACATTTTAATAAAAATATAATATAATGTGAAAAAAGAGAGCTGGTGACTGACTGTAGAGCTCAAGGTTGAAGGTAGCACTTTGATTCGTGATCCTTTTATTCTGGATGATAAAGTACTCATCATATTTCACATCCAAAAAACTGACTTCAGTCAAAGGTTGGTAGTCTGAGACAGAAAAAACATTAGAGTAACACGTCACTGTGCTCAATAATGCTTTAATTAGATGTTGTGTTTTCTCATTCATAACTCACAGGTGTTTGGTCACAGGCATGTACATGTGTGTAAAGTCACATCTGTGGTGTGTTTCAGACTCACACAAGCTGTTGAGAATAAATTTCCCCACGGTTTTGGTTTTCTTCAGTAAATTAAATGTTGTGATACAGTCAAGATATGTACCGCCTTGAGTTCTACACACACACACACACACACACACACACACACA
>QMIH01000546.1:112225-147625 GCA_003987875.1 Clarias batrachus
TTATATTATATTATATTATATTATAACATAATGTACTGTAATGTAACGAATAGTATAGAATAGAATAGAATAGAATAGAAACGTTCTCGTCCACTAAGACAAGTACTACATTCACAAATGCGCCTCACACAGAATCATCGTGAGACAAATTATATTCATTCATCACTTTACTAGCAGAGATGAAGTACGAGCTGGATACAACGGAACACCACACCTACACCAGAATTAAAAACTGGGGACTAGGGGTGAGCGGTTAAAGGTCAGGGATATGGGCTAAAGATAGGGGCTAGGAGTGAGGGAACAGGCTTACAGGAGGTTGTGGATCAGGTCCATCTCCACCTCCTGGACCTTTCTGCTGTGCTGCTGGTTAAAGAAGTGTAATCCTGATAATCCAGAAACCCCGTGTCGTCGGTCTCACCTGTAGGAGGAGAGCACGCTGAGCGCGGGGGGTTTCTCACACCTGCTGTACATCTCAGCCACAGGGTTCGGGACGCTGCCTCGGGACACCACCTGCTGATCCTCAGCCAAGGAGCTTCTGAAGGCCTTCCACATGTTTACGTCCTGCAGAGACACTGTGAGGGGGGGGGGAGAGAGATTGTGTGTGTGTGTTTGTGTGTGTGTGTTCCAGTCTTTGATTTGTTCCAGTCTCAGGTGCTGTTTGATAATGTCATTTCCTTGTTCCTATTCACATTTTCTTTAAGTGACTTTGTATTTAAAAATTGTAATTTTCTACCCCTGCCTGCATTTTTCTCACCCATGACCCTTGACCCTTGTGATCTTTCTGACCTTCCTCCACACTGGAGTCCAGTTGTGTGACTTTGATGGCGAGGCGGTCGATTCGGTCCTGCAGCGAGTTCGCCCGCAGGTGAAAAGCGTTTGCTTCATTGAACAGCTCGCCAAACACGTCCTCCGCATGCTTACCTTTAATACACACACACGCCCCGTTACAGGACAAACTCAACGGTACAAAATACACACACATACACACACTTACCTGTAACACACATCACCACAGAATAGATAGACAGATACATAGTCTAGGTTTTTTTAATGTTTATTTTTATCATTATTTATATATGAGTGAAACTGGAAAAATTAGAATATCGTGCAAAAGTTCATTTATTTCAGTAATGCAACTTAAAAGGTGAACCTGATATATGAGATAGAATCATTACATGTAAAGCAAGATAGTTCAAGTGGTGATTTGTCATAATTGAGATGATTATGGTGTACAGCTCATGAAACCCCCAAATCAACAATTTCAGAAAATTAGAATATTACATACAATCAATAAAACAAGGATTGTACATAGAACATAGGACCTGAGGTGTTATGGAAAACCAGGATGCTTCAATAGCGGCCTTCAGCTCTTCTGCATTGTGCGGTCTCATGTCTCTCATCTTTCTCTTGGCAATGCCTCATAGATTACGGGGTTCAGGTCAGGCGAGTTTGCTGGCCAATCAAGCACAGTAATCTCACGGTCACTGAACCAGGTTTTGGTGCTTTTGGCAGTGTGGGCAAGTGCCAAGTCCTGCTGGAAAATGAAGTCAGCATCCCCATAAAGCTGATCTGCGGAAGAAAGCATGAAGTGCTCCAAAATCTCTTGATCCTGGACTTAATGAAGCACAGTGGACCAACACCAGCAGATGACATGGCTCCCCAAATTAACACAGACTGTGGAAACTTCACACTGGACTTCAAGCATCTTGCAGTGTGTGCCTCTCCGTTCTTCCTCCAGACTCTGGGTCCTTGGTTTCCAAATGAGATGCAAAAGTTGCTCTCATCAGAAAAGAGGACTTTGGACCCCTGAGCGACAGACCAGTTCTTTTTTTTCTTTAGCTCAGGTGAGACGCTTCTGACATTGTTTGTTGTTCAGGAGTGGCTTGACAAGAGGAATACGACATTTGAAGCCCATGATCTGTCTGTGTGTGGTGGTTCTTGATGCACTGACTCCAGCCTCAGTCCACTCCTGGTGAAAGTCCCCAACACTTTTGAATGGCCTTTTCCTGACAATCCTCTCCAGTTTGCGGTCATCCCTGCTGCTTGTACACCTTTTTCTTCCACACTTTTCCCTTCCACATAACTTTCTATGAATGTTCTTTGATACAGCACTGTGGGAACATACAACTTCTTTTGCAATTACCTTTCACGGCTTTCCCTCTGGCTTTCTCTCCCATCCTGGAGGATGTCTTCTTCTTCACAAGTTTCTGCACAACTCAGCAGTCTTTCCCATGAATGTGCTTCCTACTGAACCAGACTGAGAGACCATTTAAAGGCTCAGGAACCCTTTGCAGGTGTTATGGCTTAATTAACTGATTAGAGTACAACACTTTGAGCCTAGAATATTGGCCCTTTTAACAATATTCTAATATTTTGAGATTATGGATTTGGGGTTTTCATGAGCTGTACGCCATAATCATCTCAATTATGACAAATCATGGTTTGAACTATCTTGCTTTGCATATAATGAGTCTATCTCATATATTAGTTTCACCTTTTAAGTTGCATTACTGAAATAAATTAACTTTTACATGATATTCTAATTTTTTGAGTTTCACCTGTATGTGATGATTAATTTTATAGTTTTATAATAAAATAGTTACAGTTTTTGCCAATCGCTTACACACTAAAAGTGAATGCTTAGACCAAAGGCTCAATACTTAAGCTTCTTGTAGCACAGCGTTAAACACAATGTAACCATAGCGTAAACACATTTTCAAGTTTGCACTTTGTTCACAAATTTGTAAGAAACTTATTGCAAAACGCTACACACGTTTTCTTACATTAGACACTTTGTCCAATACCACAATCACCTGTTATCATTGGGAAAACACTGCTGCACATAAAGCAACGCTCACCTGGCAATTGTGGTCACTCACATACACACCTGAAAGCACTTGCACAAAAAACACAACACCAATCAGTCTGAGCCTTAGGACTACAAATAGACCCCAGATAAGACATTTTGAGAACTATGCAAACATGGAGGCAACAAGAGTCAGGGTGAGTGGAGGACAAACAGTGATAGGAGTCGGACATGGATGAGGACGAGGAAATAGACGAGGACCAGAGCGGAGATGTGTATCAGATGACATCAGTGCTACTCTGGTCGACCATGTGATAAATCGTGACCTGTCCATGAGGAAGGCTGGGCAAAGAGTCACCCTACCCTCAGTCGGTACATAGTAGCATCGATAATAAGGACATTTCGACTGGGGAACAGGTATATCTTCAAGTTTATACGCTACCTACTGTATGTGTCACAGGATTCTGTATCATACAGTATGTAACTGTACCATACAAAAACGGGTAATACTGTGAAGTATATTACTAAAGGAATACCATTGTGATGTTAGAGTACAGTTTACAATTTGAAGTTACAGTATGTGAAAAAAAAAAAACGAACAATGACATCTTGTGGTGGAATTTTCGACAGAATGGTTGGACGACCTTCTCAAGGTGGACGAGAGCGGCTCTTCACTCAACAAGAGCTTGCCATTACTGAAATGCTGCGAGAAAATAATGAGTTGCAACAATGCAGAATTACAGATAGAAATGTATTCAGCAATATCAACAGGGTCAGCATTTCTACAATAAGTCGCAATCTTACAGAAACATAACTTCAGAATGAAGCAGCTGTACAAGGTGCAATTTGAGAGGAACAGTGTCAGAATAAATGATGTGCAGTGTGATTATGTGCAGGTATGTGTGACTTTACTTTACATACTATATATTGTGATGTGGGACTGAGGGTTTATACTGCCTGTAGCTTGTAGTTTTTGTCTATACCGACCCAACCCAGCCCCGACGTGTGAGAAAATATAAATCACCATCTCGCTCTTAGAGATACAAATCCCATAGGACCTATTGACACTCATTTCTTCATCCATGGTTGTTATTATTGTTATTAGTATTTTTTGAATTGTCTTTTATTATTTTTATTTTGAGTTTTGCAAATATTTCTATGTATGAGAACTTACACCCTGTTTATCTCTCCTTCTCTCTCTCACACACACACAGTTTATTTGTTTGAAAAGTGTGTGTGTGTGTGTGTGTGTGTGTGTGTGTGTGTGTGTGTGTGTGTCGTACTGAGGCTGCTGAGTTGGTGGATGATGGATGACAATGTGTTGTTGGTTACACACTCCAGCTCAGACCCGACACCTTCGGGTACAGTGACTCGACACATATGATGTGGCCTAATGTTCCTCTTCACCAGCGGCATCTCTCTCTCTATCTATCTCTCACACACACACACACCCATGGATAGAGAATTACACATACGAACACAATATATGGAATAATAATCTAATAAAAAAAATGGAAAGACAGACAGACAGACAAACTGCAAACGAAATATGTAGTAATTAACAGATACTAACGTACAGGCAGCAGAAAGAGGGCTACAGTAACAACGACTGCTGTCTGTAAAACTCATCAGAGCAGAGAGTACAGCTCTCAGCTTCTCAGGATTAAACACACGCACACACACGCACACACACGCACACACACACACACACACACACACACAGAGAGAGAGAGAGAGATTAACGTCAGTCATGTTCACCTCATGCACACCACATTAGTGCTGATCCTCTACATGCAGGGATCTCCTGGAAATACGTACAGCGACTGAAATCTAAACACACGGAAATGTGAAAGTCAAACTAAACCATGTGTGTATAAACGCATGTATCAATAATTTGTAATGCTTTATTAGAAGTACTTTTAAATAGTGAGAAGTAGAAATATTGTAGATTCTTCATATTCAGTAAATTATATTATTTTATATAAAATATTACAATTATAAGTATAACAATATAATAAACATTATATTTATTATATTGTTATAAGTATAACAATATAATAAATAGTATAATATTATACAATTATAAGTATAACAATATAATAAATAGTTTACTTGTTATGTTGTATTATTATTATTTCATTATATGTACTTTAAGTACTTTAATTAGCATTTAGCATTAATTTAAATTAAGAGAACTGTTTAGATTCCAACTTGAAACTAAACCCTGTGTACAGTTCACCCTCAGCTGTGCTATTTTAAGGTACTCTGTGGATTAGTGACACACACACACACACGCGCGCGCGCGCGCACACACACACACACACGCCGCTCTATTCCTACACACTATATACATTAAATATTATAACAATAATCAGAAATGAGTTGATCAGCTGTTTATCAGGATTGAAAAACTTTCTCACCGAACACCAGTTTCTACATCCAGAATTCAGATCCACTCGAGATGAAGCTCCTGGAGTCCTGAAGGGGAGGGGCTTTGAATCCTGATGGGCAGTCAAGTGGGCCAATCAGATCGAAGCACCATGTAACAGGTGTGTATAAAGGGTTTTAAGGGTTTGCAATAAATAATTGAGTAAGTAAGTTGGAAAGTAGATTAATAAATAAATAATATTACCAGCTTTTATAAATACTACACACTCTCCCCAAGTATGTATTTTTGATATCTGGCTGCATTTGACCTAATTTCTCATATCGCTTGTTTATTATACTCTAAATCTAAATGAATAATTTTTTACATGCATAAACTTTTAACTGCAGAACTGACCAGGGGCAGAACCAGAGATTTAGTGCAAAACATACAGTTGGCATTAGGCCTACTGTATCTTGTGATGACTATCCTCAGGGTAGATACAGCACCCTCAAGCCCCTCCCTGGCTCTGCCCATGAAACTGTATGTGTGGGAGGGGTTTACGCTGTCTCCTTTCTCAAACACAGAGACACTCAGAGATGTCAACCTTCAAGGCAGACAATTAACTGTGTCCCCAGGCCAGTAGGGGCACCCCAAAGCGGAGATGAACTTATTTCTTGTTTATAAGTTAATGGTGATGGATGGTGATGATAATGTTGAGGTTGGAGACGACCCCTGCACATTTTTGGCCAGTACTCCGACAGACGCTAGAAGGACCTCTAGTGACAGTAGTGAATCACGTGCAACTGTGAGCTTGACTCAAATATTACACGAGTCACAGTCATTGTATTGCAGCGCAGATACTCAGATAAAGCATGTGATTATAATCTCATTATAAATTATAATTGTCCAATTTAACAATTCATACATTTCTTAAATGTTTTTACCTAAAATAAGAAATAAATTCAGAATCCCCATTCAGTTTAAGGGTTTAGTATCAGGCTTTATAGCCTTCCTGTGACTTATCTGAAGATTGTCAGGCGACTGTAATCTCACAAAAACTATCAAGAACAGGCCTCACAAGCATAGCGTTTATACAAACATTTATTCTTTATTTATATTTTAACTCTGATTATTAATGCACTTTATTACAGAATCTATTAACATGAATTCCGGTGGAACAGTGGAAACCTCCTCCTGAGCTCAAGCTCATTATCTGCGACAGAACAAACAGATGATGTTTAGTTTTATTCTCTCTGTTAAAGTGCAGGATTATTAATGTATTATTAATCATCACCACCACACAGGCCGGTTTCTACCTCTGTCTTTATTTCCCGTCTCCATCCCATAGGCATCTCTGTTGTTCCTGCAGCTTCTCCTGTCTCCCGCCTGCTCTCACGCTCTTCCTGGTTCTTCCTTTAAACCTGTTCTGCTGCCCCATGTAGTCTAAAATTAAATGTGGCCAAACGCGACCCGGCTCCGTCCCCCGCTCCGTAGCGTACAGAGGCTCGGCTTCACTTGGAGAGTCTCTCTGGTGTCTCGCTGATGACATCACAGCCTCAGCCGAACCCTCGCCGTGGAGCAAAGATCTCCGGGCATCCTGGTCGATCGTGAAGAGGTTGTGGAGAATCTGCAGAGAGTAGAGCGGAGGTGATGTTCTTCACACGCAACACCAGGATGTAGGTATAGTGATGTAAAGCTTGTTTGAATATGGCTTATAAATTGACTTTTAAAAGTCCATAAAAATAAAAATGCACCTTAATTATGCTTCTGAATTAATAATCTAAATTCTAAATTATATACTATATTTTTGTGTTCTTTGTATTTAGAATTTGTCAGGAAATCATTGGGACTCAGTGACAACATTTAGTCTTAAGTTGTAATTTTTATGTATAATTACGATGCATACTTATTATTCAAAGTCATACTTTAAAATGAGTTTATAGTGACATATTCATTCTTAATAGAGAGAAAAGAAAGACAAAGTAAAGAAAAGTGAATGAGAGAAAACAGAAGATAAAAACATGAAAGGAAAATGTAAAGAAAAGAGAAAACAGATGCAAAGAAAAGGTCTGAAGAGAGTTGTTAGAAAGAAAAGAAATGGAAATAAAAATGAAGAAATTAGAGGAATTAGAGGATAGAAAGATCCCAAAATAGAAACCGCCCAGACTGTAAATGGTCAATATAATATCTTTTGTAGAAAGACAAAAAGATTGAAAAAAATTGATGATGTTTTGATGATGTCTTAAACCACATAATTATCATTTTGTGTGTTTTTAAATCTAAAAATTAAATTAAAAAATGAACTAAAATTCACAGTAATGGTTTGACTTACTCTAGAGTCGAGGCCATGAGGCAGTGGTTTGGATTCGAGTAACACCGAGGAGGAGAGGATGAAGAGCAGGAGTGAGGGAAAGAGCGATCCAGGAGGAAGAGAAGAAGTGCAGAAGAAGGAAGTCATAATCATCATCACCAGCTTTGAGACACGCAGGAGATAAACCTTTAAGTTTCTAGCAGGCGCCAGATGTTAGAATGAAATGTATTTAATTTTGTCCTGCTTGTGAATATAGTTTTCGCGTCTCATTAGTGAAGAAAACTGAAGTAAAAATTTGAGAAAAAGATTCATGTGTGAAGTTTTATAGTCAGAGGTTGGAGGGACGTGACATGACGTGAATATAATCCACGTGTTCTGATCATTCATTACTCACATATGAGCTACTTTAATGTCGAGAGAGAGATTAACAAAAAAATAATACCTTTAATCCTGTATGAAACCAGCACGAAGTATAGAGTTACAGAAAAAATCATTGGAGAGTGAACAAAGCAGACAGAGAGATGGAGAGAGAGAGAGAGAGAGAAACCAGGTAGACAGACAGATGGAGAGACAGAAAGAGAGAAAGAGAGCCAGAGAGAGTTTTCGAGTTTATACACCATTTACCATCCACGTGTTAATATAATCCTTTATTGTGAGACGATTTACAATTTTGACATTAACGCTTATACATTGATACATACACACACACACACACACACACACACACACATATATATATATATATATACACTAATGTATGTGTGTGTGTATGTATACAGCTCTGTGCGGACAGCTCAGTCTTTTATGTCCCACGTCCCCGCACTTGAAACACCTCAGCCTCTCCATGGTGGCAAAAACTGAGTAATTGCTGTCCCCTCCTTTACACTTAAAATTTAAGTGTCTGTTCTTGGTTATTTAAAAGCATAAAAATTTGCAAGGAAGGAAGACAGGATGTGTCAGATTTTGGAGCTCTCGCACACGAGCAGGATAGCTCTAATAGGGCTGACGAACTTCCCGAAGCAGGCCAGCTCCTTCATGATTGCCTCGTCTTCTATAAATGGAGGCACGTTAGAGATCACAACTCGCACCACAGGGGCAGACAGAATGGTAACTTTAACTGCAGCTCCTCTCACACTGATTCCACTCCTCGTCAGTGTACTCGTGTGGTCAACCTTACTTAGAAACACCACCACTGACCGACAATGAGAGAGAGATAGACAGCCAGTTAGACAGACAATAAGACAGTCAGATACAGAGATAGACAGACGGATAGAGACAGCAGGATGAAGGTCGAGTCTGTGACTCAGGCAGGAGGTGAAACTTTCCTGAGCTGCAGCTGAACGAGCCAAGCACTTATGAGGCTTAATGAGTGTAAGAGGCTGAATATCAGCTTATAAAATGTAGGTCTGAGAAAGAGTAAAGTTAAACCCTATTGAGTCTTTGAGAGTGTAATAGTGACACACACACACACACACACACACACAGGTCTCTAATGTTCATGATCCACAGGAGACCCTGATGTAAAGGACGTCTGACTGATGACTGACAGCTGCTAATTACTCGTTAGCTTTATTAATTACCACAGCGGCGGGTCTGTGAGCCTGAGTAACCGCTCCGATCCACTGACGCCTTTCAGAACAACCTCGCTTTTCACTCAGTCATGAACATTCAGTGCATTAATAATGAAACAGGAGCCACATGAAAATCTGAGTCAGAGTGCAGATAACACTGAGGACAAGTTACTGAAAGAGGACAAAGAAAAACAAAAAAGAGAATAAACTGAAAGAAGAAAAACAGAGGAGAAAAGGTGAGAAAAATAAATAAAAGTAACAGAAAAGAAGAGATAAACTGAAGAGTAAAGAAATAAGAATAAAAAGCTAAAGGGACAAAAAGGGATCAAATTAAATAGTAGAGAAAAAAGAAAAGGGAGTGAATGAATAAATAAAAACAGAAAAGAAGAGAAAACTGAAAGACTGGATAATCTAGAAAAAGTAAAAGAGGGTGAGAAAAGATAAACAGACATAAAATAGGAGAAGTAATAAAATATAAAACAAAACTCATTTGCTCAGGAAAAGTCTTTATTAATTTTATGTCTTTGACATTCTGATAAAATGTGTGTAACTGCAAGACACGACCTCACACTGAGCCTCAGTACAAAAAGCTTTAAAGATAACGAGTGTTTTATAATACGATTGTTTAAAATGCAAATGTTTATAATGCAAATGTTTATAATGCAAATGTTTAATGCGAGTGTTCAGGTCAGATGGCAACTTGGTCGACTTGCGGATCAGTTCACTTTGGGATGACGGATGGCCTTTGTCTCCCAACTGCTCCTCGATTATGTGAAGGACGAGTGACGAGAGAGACACAATGAAGGAAAGAAGAGAAAAAGGCAAACTGACCTCATCAGCTGGCTGTATTTGGTATATATTGTATTATATACGTAGGTCATGTTATGGAGCTGCATGAGGAGGCTGTAGATTCAGTAAATAAATGAATAGCCTTTATTAATGAAAAAAATAGATCCTACTGTAGATCTGCATGAGAGGGCAGTATTAAAGGAAGGATAGACCAAGTTGCAGAGCTGCATGTAACAGCTTTATTCATGTAAGAATAGGTCCTATTGTGAAGCTTCATAAGAGGGTTTAATTAATGTAATTATAAGCCATCCTAATGAGTGGATAGGTCCTGGGAGGATTGTCAGTGGACCGCTGTCAGGGTTTAACACTTGTTCTTATGCCTGCATTTACATCCAGTTCCATTAACATCAAGATTGCTGACATTAACATAAACTCCAATATTATTACTATACACAAAAAAACCACAAAAAACAACACTCACCTGAGTTTGTGTGTGTGTCTGTGTCTAGCAGTGCTCCTCCTGCCCCACTGGCCAGCTACATTAGCCCAGTGTTCATGCTTCCAATTTTACATTTACGCCAATGTTCTTTGAATGAAACAAGCTTTCATTTGATACCAAACATGCCATACCTGCCTCCACATTCTGACCTATATCAACAGGAATAGGTTGTAAACGTGGATTACACTTTCTGGGTTTAGGAAAAATACTAAAACATACTGACAGACACAAAACATTCTACCTAAACATATACATATAATTTTGCCCTACTGGCATACTTTAAGTATTGTCTTTGGAAGTGTCTATGCAACTACACAGTGCTCTGGAAGTCAATGAGAGTGCCAGTGGTATAATTTGGGGAGGGGGGAGATGTAAAACTTTCTCCTTTATTTATCGGATTGCCGATTTACAGAGTTCTAGTCAAGGTTAACCGGACTTGGGGTGACTTCCTTTCCCATGCTTGACTAAGTTTTCCGCTTTTTTTGTGTCACAGATGAGATAAGGTCAGTGGGATGTCGTCATTAGGCTGGGAGAGGGTTGCTAATTTTACGGTGGCCTGTTGGCATCCCTACATATTCCTCTTTTGCTCAGTGAGTTTCCAGTTGCGAACATCAGCGGGCACTGGAACAAGAGGCAGAGAGAGAGAGAGAGAGAGAGACTTTGACTTTTAACGTTCCATTATTTTACAAAAATATTTGTGTCGACACTTTTTTTTTTCCAAAGACAAAAAATTCTCAATAAGATAAAACAAGATTGCGTGAAAAAATACAAAATAAAATAAATAAATAAGTTTAAAAAAAATTTTTTTAACTAATTTATATATATTTTTTTATTTAAGAATGGAGAGGTTGACTCGTTTTTTTGTGAGTGGAAGAGTGAGAGGGAAAGAATGGGGGAGAAAGAGAAAAAAAAAGTTAATAAATAAATAAATAAATAATAATAATAATAATAACGTAGCAAGAAAAGGGTGGGGGGACCCCCAGCTTAGCAATGAGACTTTGAAATGAATTCAGTAAAACAGATCAATGAGGAAAGTTAAAACTAAAAACTAAAAAAGGTCGAGTGTGTAGGTACAGTAATACACATAGTATATAAATCCAACACCTAAAAGAGATAAAACACAGGTAAAAAAGAAAAGAGATCAAAAGGATTTCACACTTATCTTTAAAAATTGAGAATTAAAACCTTCCTGTCTCTGGAGCATAAAACGTCCCCATGTGCCCACATCTGGTCAAACTCTAGTAGTCTGTGGGTCATCTTTAGGAAGGCGAACTCAATTTTTAGTCTCGCTTTGACCAGTGCTGTCAGCATTCGCTCAGCATTGTGTGTACACCCACCCCCCTGCATTTTGTTTTTTCTTGTGAGCCAGATAGTGAGTTTTGCCTGGCCTATAATGTAATTTACTAGGGTGACACTTTTGTCTTTTGGTTTATACTTTGGCCCGTGTATGTAAAGGTTTTCTGTCCGTGTCACTCCTAGCTCATTTGTCCAGTTTTTTAGCAGAGAGAACAGCCTCCCCAATCTTTTGCACTTTAAGAACAGGTGGTCTACCGTTTCCTCCCTCCCGCAGAAGAGACACTCAGTGCTCCTAGTGGGGTCCATATGTGCCACTTGTCTGTTCGTGGCCACAGCCCCTATCCGTGTACTATCCGCCACTGTAGATCRGCTGTGCGCTTTTCTATGGGCGGTTTGTACAGGGACCTCCAGCGTCCTCGTGGGGAWGAGCCTGGCGTCAGCCACTCTGACCACCGTGAGTCCTTCACTCCAGCCAACGAGCCTTTGTGCATGACCTTCACACACGTTAAGAGCGGTGTCTTGAAAGACAGTATGGCTCCTTCCTCTTGCTGTAGATCTTCAGCTGCTGGGCGTATAGATAAATGAAGGGGAGGCTGCTGATGTTCTCCAGGGCTTTGCCCCAAAGATTCTCTGAGTTGGGAGGGCAGTGCTGAAATTACCTCTCCCAAGAGTCTCTCCATTAGATGACTTAATTTTAATCCAGTTTGTGGGCACAGTTCATCTGCTGTCTTCCACACCGTTCCATTCCTCAGATCCTTGATCTTGGTGATTTCTGCTTTCTGGAAACGATGTTGAATGAAAGTTGATGACAGCATTCTGGTGTTTATGAGCGGATTGTGAAAAAGCGGCTCCTCGTCTGTACTTTGGAAAGGTTGTGTTTCAGTCCTGCTCGTCTTTATTAGTGATATCCAGGCTTTAAATACTGACTGACAAAACTGTGTTGTGGCTGATAAGTCCATTTCCTTGAGGTTAAGTGTGAACAGATGTGTATCATAGTTCAGTCCTTCAACCAGTTGAAGAAGGGCTTTGGCTACGCCTGTCCATGCCAGTCCTTCACCATAAAATAGCCTCTGTGCAGCCTGCAGTCTAAAGGTTTTTATTCACTGGACAGGTCGATCAAGCCCTGCTCCCCTTCTTGTACAGGTGGATACAGCACAGAGGCTCGAGTTCAGTGTTGGCCAGTCCAGAAAAAGTTCACCAACTTCCTCTGCACGTCCCTGATTAGTGTCTCAGGGGGCTCAAGTACAGTGAGGCGGTGCCAGAGCATGGAGGCGATCAGATTATTCACGACCAGTACTCTCCCCCTGTAGGACAGCTGAGGCAGGACCCAGGTCCATTGAGACAACCTGGCACACACTTTTTCCTCTACACCCTCCCAGTTTTTATTTTGTAAATCTTGTGTCCCTACAAACACCCCAAGGTACTTGAGGCCAATCTTGCCCCATTGGAGACCACCTGGTAAGATTGGGGGTCCTGTTTCCTGCCATTGCCCAATTAAAAAACTCTCACACTTTTCCCAGTTCACACGCGATGAAGAGGCTCTCGCGTAGATGTTCAGGTTCCTAATCAGGGCCTGAACATCATCTTGATTTTTAATAAAAACGGTTATTTTTTGGGATCAGTGATAGGACCGCCCTTGTGCAGCTCACTGGTAGCGTCCCGCTGTTAAAAACACATTTAAAAACGTCATAAAAATCAGCTCCTATTATATTCCAGAAATGTTTGTAAAATTCGCTTGGCAGTCCGTCTATTCCTGGTGAGCGTCCTGTTGCGAGTTGCTGCATAGCGTCAGTTAGTTCCTGCAGCTCGAGTTCTGCGTCTAGCGCAGTGCTTTGCTCCAGGAAGAGTTTAGGTAGTTCCCTGAAAAGGTCCTCCCTGCAAGATGGATCACAGGGTTCTGCACTGTAAAGCTGAGTTTAGAAGTCTGTGGCTGTTCTCCTCATCTCGCTTGGGTCAGTTGTTGTAGTTCCATCTGCTCGTGTCAGGTACACCATCTGATTTTGGGGTTTTGTTGATCTGGACAGTTTGAAGACGAAGGCACTGGGAGCATCCATGTCCTTGATGCAGGAGATACGGTGTCTGATCAGGGCTGTTTTGGCTTGTTCTTGGAGGAAGGAGCTCAGGAGCTTTTCTTTTTTCTCCAGGACACAGCCCATTCTGATGTCGTTCTTGTTCACCATTTTGCTTTCTGTTTGAATAATTTCTGCTTCAAGTTCTTTTATGGTGGTTTTGAAGGCATCTGATGTGTGCTCAGTGTAGTTTTTGCAGAAAGCTTTTATTTGATTTTTTCCCACCTCCCACCAAGAGATCAAACTGCTAAAATCCCATTTTCTGTCTTTCAATTCATTCCATAAAGTTTTTACATTTCTATAAAAAATCTCATCCTGTAAAAGTTTTGTGTTAAAACGCCAGTATTTGGTATTGTTATCTCTATGCTTATCAGGTGATGATCAGAAAAACCACTGGGGGAGATGACTGCTTAGGAGAGATTGTTTCTCTCGGATTTGGTGATATAAAACCTGTCCAGCCTTGCTGCAGTGATCATTGTATTATTAGACTTGACCCATGTGTATTTTCTAGTGTTCGGATTTTTTTCCCTCCACACATCAACCAGACTGCTCTGTTTAATGAGCTCTTCGAGCGCCTCGGCAGACTTTGGGTGTGGTTCCTCACCATTTCGGTCTAAGGTGAAATCTACTGTACAGTTCCAGTCCCCTCCCATTCCTATTGTGGATTTGTTTCCATCTTGTTGTATTATGTTTTTTTATTCTGTTAAAAAGTAGAGTTCTCTCACAGCCATTGTTAGGGGTGTACACATTTAAAAAAGTAAAACTTTTCTTTTTTATTTCTGCTTTAACTCGACCTTTCACTATTTCTGTGGTTTCAACCTTGCTCATGCAAACTGCTTTATTAAAAAGTATCGCCACACCAGCACTGACGTTGGAACCATGACTTTGGAAAAGTTTCCCTTCCCACCACATGGCCCACTCAGTCTCGTTGGCTTGGTCACTGTGTGTCTCCTGTAGAAAGACCACATCAATGTTCTTTTGAGCTAAAAAGTCTCCTGCTACTGCTCTTTTTCTCTTATCTCTGCCACTATTCATGTTTAAGGATCCTATTTTTAAAATATTCATCAGAAAAAGTAAAACAAAAATAAAAAAGTGGGAGGAAAAACAGATGTCGAGTGCATTAAAGAGAACAGAAAAGACCCGGTGGGATGTGTTTATTTGGGTTTTGCATGAGCATAAGCTCCATGCTGCAGCTCACTCCATCCTGCACCACTACACCTCCATCCTGCACCACTACACCACCATCCTGCACCGTTACACCACCATCCTGCACCGTTACACCACCATCCTGCACCATTACACCACCATCCTGCACCACTACACCACCATCCTGCACCATTACACCACCGCCCTGCACCACTACACCTCCGCTCTGCATCACTGCATCACCATCATGCATCACTACACCTCCATCTTGCACAATTACACCACCATCCTGCACCACTGCCCTGACCCCACTAGGCCCCGCCTCTTCCCTGACCTGTGCTCTATGTGGGCAGCTGAACTTTTTGTGCCTGATGTCCCCACATTCGAAGCACCTCATGCTCCCAGTACTGGCGTACAGCATGTATGACTTTCCCTCATGTGTTACTCTGAATGAGATGACCAGAGTGGACTCAGTCAGGAACATGAGCACTGTAAGCCTGAAGGAGATGACGTGCTTCAGCGCGAGGTTTTTACAGTTTAGAGACACAACTGATGTACGAGTTCCCTCTCCTTTACGAACATCACCACAGCCTTGTTCATCCGCGACGTGGACACAATGTTCTCACACCTGATACATTCTCCTACACTCCTACCTCCTACCTTACAGCGCACCCCATGACGGAGTGAGAGAGGACGGGCTGCCCTGCTCGTGTGAGCCACCATGCCTGCACCCCGTCACGAGATCAACAGCCCCACACAACACCGGGTTAAACTAGTAACACCGTGCGCGCGGCTGTTTATTGATGTTTAATAGGTTTAATATATGTTGTTTTTGTGCTTTTTGAAAAGAAAAAAAGCTCAAAAGTGTTTCCCAACAAGTTGGAAAACGCTCATTCGCTCTCACACCACGCTCTACATGCTGGTCTCATACCACCTTCCAGCATGCACCAGAGAGAGAGAGAGAGAGAGAGGTTTTAAACTCACTTTATTATAACAAAATTAAATAAGGGACTATTTTACAATTTATGTACAGTTATATGCATTGCGTGTATACATATGTACATATATACACATAGAGGGGGGAGAGAGAGGGGGGGGAGACATAGAAAGAGAGGAGGAGAGACAGAGAGGGACAGGGAGAGAGAGAGGGGGAAGACAGAGAGAGAGGGGGGGAGAGAGAGAGAGCTGGCATACATAAGACACAAACAACAACTCCATCACCACTGAGTCATGGTGCAGATTTTAGTTATTAATTTGCCTAGGTTTTATCTAGAATTGGGTTGTTTTGATTGATTGACAACAGCTTGTTAACAACGATTTACGTTCACTTTTGGTGAAGGAAGTCAACTGGGAACTGGATTCAAGCTCAGTTAAGGTACTTCCCTGATGAGAAGAAGAAAGGGAAAACACAAAGAAAAGGACCACAAGGAAAATAAAAGAGGTTAAGACAGCAAGATCAGTGTCACATGTGTGGAGCAACTCCTCTATACTAGAGGTTGGACCAAGCAGTGTGGCAGATGAGTTCTTTTGTGTTTACGAGAGTTAGACATATAATTTTCCGAGAAGGACAGGAATTATGCTAGTGTGGTGAAATGTATAGTACAGTCGGTCTGTGTGAGTGGGTTTGTTCCCCCCCTCTTTTCTTGTCAGATGGAAAAACTCTTCCATCATCATTCTCAATAGTTCTTGGGGGTTGAAGCCTTGTGATGTCTTTGGCTCTCGTGCTGCTTCAGTTTGAGCTTGATTAGCTTGGAATCTTGGTGACTTTCTTCATCGATTTCTGGGGCTGGTGGCTCCAGGGTTTGTTTGTCGTTTTCCCTTGAAGGTTCCATTTGATTCCCATAAGCTTTGCCACTGATTTTGCCACTGATCCACTGATTTTCATGAGCACGAAACCGGACGATTTCCCTCACCATTTCTCTCCACCCCATGATCAGGCGCTTGAAGCCACTGTCTTGTCCCTTCAATTCTTTTTTGGGCCTGGTCCCCCAGAGACACCACATGCCAAACTCTGCATTCTGGTGGCAGAACGGCTGAGCGAGCCAGTCAGGACCTAGAAATGGGCATTTGGTTCATGATCTTTAAGGATCCCCATTCCTGGAACCAGATGCTGCCATGGATTGAGTACGCCCACAACTCCTTGCCTCTCCCCTCCTCTCAGGTATCAGCCTCCACTGTTCTCAGAAGGTGGAGGTGGAGGTTTCTTCAGCTCAAGTCTTCATTTGCCGGTGCCGAAGAACATGGCTGAATGCAAGATCTAGGACCCACTTCCGGGTTTGCAGAGGATTCCCTACGTCTTCGCCCTGCCCCCTCTCAAGTCACAGGGTATTCCCCCAAGCATTCGATGCATGCACTGACTTTCTCTCTCTCTCTCTCTCTCTCTCTCACACACACGCTTAGACAAACACATGCATGCACACCCCTGCTGCTGCGCACTGACTCTCATACACGCACACAAACACATTATTCCTCCATACTCCCTCCATCCTGCTCCTCGACACCACCTGTCTGCTCCACACTATATCCTGCCCCACTACCACTACATCACCTTTGCTGTCAAGACATCAACAGCTCCACACAACAGCTAGTTAAAACCATTAAGGCTGTATGCTCGCTGCTATTAATATATGTTACATTTTGTTGTGTTTGTGTTTCAGAAAAAAGCTCAAAAGTATTAGAAAGCTTTTAAAAAAGGTTTGAAAATGTTAATTGGCTCTAACACCACGCTCGACACACGGCTCTCACACCACCTCCCAGCATGCACTTGACAGACAGAGAATGAGTGAGAAGGAGAGCCGGGGGGTAGGGGAGAAAGACAGGAATAAAGACAGATAGACAGAGAGAGAGAGGGCCACGGGAGAGAGACGTGGCTCGATGCACACAGAGATGGGAATCGAGCCTGGCCGGGAATCGAACCCGGACCTTGAAGGTACAAGAAAACAGTGCTTACCACTACACCACCGTGCCGCCCAGCTAAAAATGACTCTCACTCACTCGCTCATCATCTATATCGTTTAATCTTGTATCCAGGGTCACGGGGGGCCTGGAGCCTATTCCAAGAGACTTACTGTAGGGCACAAGGTGGGGTACACCCTGGACAGTGTGCCAATCCATCACAGGGTACACATGCATACACACACTCATTCACACACTGAGGCCAATTTGGGAACACCAAATAACCTAACCTACATGTCTTTGGACTGTGTGAGTAAACCAGAGTACCTGGAGGAAACCCACCAAGTACATGCAAACTCCATGCATACAGACACGGGAATTGAACCTGGCCGGGAATCGAACCCGGACCCTGGCAGTGCAAGGCGACAGTGCTAACCACTAGACTACCATGCCACTGCTAGAAATTAATCAAATTAAATTATGATAGAGTTTTTGATTCATGAATCAATTCAGTGACTCAGGCTTCATTTAAAAAAATTTTTTTAGAAAACCTTAGAAAACCTTCTGAATGTTCCTCACCTCTAACTCTGCATCATTCTTGGTCTTTTTCTCAATAAGTCGATATTTATTGGATTTATAATTAATTTGTCACCAATTATATTTGCAATTCTGATGATTTCTAGGTAAATGTAAATGTTCTAGGTAAATTTCACATGGATGAGTCAGCAGGTGCAGAGGACAGAGTGGGGTCTACATCACTGGGATCTCAGGAGCAGCATGTGTAGATCCAAACCATCATGAAGCAGAATCCAGCTGGAGGTGGTCCTTCTCTGGATGCCTCAAGATCCTTGCAGAGTTGGTCTCTGCCTACTGGAGCTAGCGCAATCTCCAGATGCCTCGGGTGGGTAGAGAAAGAAAGAACAGTAGTGACTGTAGCCCAAGTTCCTGAGCCACCACTCTTGTGTCCAGTCCTGCAGTGTCCAATAGTCACCTAAAAGAGAATGAACTCTTTCAGTTGTAGAGTTTGTGTGAGACCTAAAGAACTGTCCATGTCCAATGGCCAAAACAGAGAGACAGCCATGCCTTGGGACCCACACTTGAACAGAGTCCATGTTTTAAAAGCATTAAGAGTTGGATCCATTGGAAAAAAGGTCAACACGATCTCAACCAAAAGCATTGATTTTTCTCAATATAAAACTCATTACAGCGCTCCATACCAGCGAATCAGATCCAATCAAGTATTTTTGTACAGTTTGAAAGCGAAATGTTTTTGATTCTGCTTCTAATGTCCATCAAGCCCTTCCCTTCTTCTTCTTTGGGAAGGAAGAGGACACTCTAAGGGATCCAGTATAATTTATCCCACACAAAGGTAACTAAAGTTGACTGGATTTTTCCAATGAGGCCAATGGGAGGTTCCAGGCAGGCTCAGTGATGCCACAGTGTTGAGGCTACCAGATTGTTTGCACAAGTACCCTCCCCCTAAGTGATATGTTTGGTTTGACGCATTGCCATTTCTTAAGTCCGCCTTCTATTTTCTCTAATATTTAAATATTTTGAATATTGTGTGTGACGGCGAACCCACCGCCCACATGGCACGTAAACACACAGCTTTGCGCTTAGATGGAAAACAGCGCGCGTTCAGCACCTTGGACAGCGACACGGGGGCGGGGCACCAAAATGAGCCACGGCCAGAAGCTTGTAATCCTCTACCCTCCCGCAGTCACTGGCACACAATAAAAAGAGCAAAGCCGAGGGCCCCGGTGAGTAGGATTCAGATGGCAAACCTGTTAATACCTGTATCCTCTCCCCTCACAGATTCCGACAGCGCCGAAAGCCTGACACAGCGCGACTCACAGCCAAGGAGCGACCACTCCAAGTCCGCCGCCCCTGCCGTTTCACGGAGTCGCCGGCTGCCACGTCCGAGTAGAGCCGCCGCCTCCCTAGATCGAGGGGGCTGCATCTTCTGTTCGTCTCTCTCTCCTCCACGGAAGCCCCAGTCGGAGTGATCCCGTATGGGTGCGTGTGCGAGAGTGTGAGTCACCCACACTTAAAAAGAATAAAATAAAAAGAACACTAATTCCACCTGGCAGTTCTCCTGCCTGAGAGCGGTCCTGTGACATGTGACAAATGTGATATCTAAAATATCCCAAATCAAGGAAACGTTATTGTGTGACCTATTTAGGCACAATACATCTGTTGAACTTAAATAATTACGCCCATAATGTCTCTGAGCCGATTGGCCAATGCTTTTGACATTATTTTATAGTCTGTACAGAGCAATAACACTGCATCCCAGTTTTTAATGTCCTGTAAGTCCCATTTCCTCAGGAGAAGGATGATCACCGCTCTCTGAATGTTCAGGGGTAGACATTTCTCTGCAGCTTTAGAGGACCTCTAGCAGATCTTCTCTGAGCTCTTGCCAGAAGAACTTGTAGGCTTGTAGGCCATCAATTCCATGCGCGTTTCCTCATTGAATTCAAAGAAGACTGCAGCTCTTCCAGAGCCAATAGTCCTTCCAGTGCAGCATTGTCCTCTGGAGAGACCTTTGCTACGTGTTGTCCATCTTCTGTGTGTAGTGTGCACATCAATCTGCTCTGTCCGTTCTTTTTTCCCATCCACAAAATGGAGTGTCCATTTTGTTAGCGCCTTTAAAACATGATTTTACTAGAGCACTGTTTTTGTGCTCAATAGATCCATCATTAATGCTTTTTTTACGTTGAGGAATTTAAAATGTCTTAAAATTGTTTCCTGTGGACTCAATTAAAGTCTGGAGTTCCACTGTTTCTATATCCAGTTCTTGTAATGACTTGGTGAGATCCCTTCTGACACTGGCAATATACTGCTGAAAGAGCTGCTGGATTAAAACCTTCCTCTGGTCCCACCACTGTCTGCAGGAGGAGTCTCTCTTTTCTTTTCTAAAAGAGGTCCGAAAAAATCGAAAAGACTCAATAAAATTAGCATAATTCAGTAAAGAAACATTAAAATTCCAGTATACACTTAGGAGTTTAAGATTTGCAATAAACATTTTGCATCTGACTAAACAGTCATCTGAAAAACTCACAGGTGTTATTAAAATAGCTTTAAAGAAATTGAATTGTGTTCAAAGCAATAAAATATGTCTAATCTAGCTAGCGAAATAGGATGATTAGTTGGAGCATATGTATCGATTAATATTTGATTAAAATGTTTATATTTTACTTTAACTAATATTAACCTGCCAGCAATCACTTCCTTGGTGGTGAAGGATTTTGATAAAAAGTGTTTGGCAAAGAGAATACCCACTCCTCCACTCACTGAGCTTAATTGATATGATTAAATAAGATTTCATTCTGATCATTCAAAATCAGGCTGTAGGGGGCGCACTTTGTGTAGTGTTGAAATGAAGAGGTGTTCTGCCTATCAACTCAGAGCTGAAGCAGCATTTTAAAGGGATGGGCTTCCACTTTGAGAGGCAGGATGTAGAGACGGGGAGAGAGGATGGAGGTTGTAGAGAGTCAGCTGTTTATACAGTACAGGAAGTCGGGTCTGCTCGGTTTCCTGGATACATAAAAAACACCATTTATTAGTATTGGGACCTTCTTGTCTTAAAGAGATTTTATATATGTACCTGTGTGTTCATTTCACTGTCAAATAAAGCTCAAGCTGAAAGTTTGGTTTGGATTAGAAAATAGCAAAAGAACATTCAGGGAAAATTAGACTTTTTTAAGAATCAAGTGATTTTAAATGACTGACTGTCTCTTACAAAACTTCCAACAGAAACCTCAGAACCAAAAACATGCAGTCAAGTCCATACCAAATGGTTTCAGGGCCACATGGTTTTCCCAGGTCCCTGATCGAGACCATATTAAAGGTGAAGGTGTAGTGGGCTGAAAAGGAGTTTACAGGAGAGCACTCCAAGTTCTCTTAGCAGAGAGAGGTTGTACAAATTTCTAAATGCAGGAGTGCCAATAACTGGACGCGTGTCACTGTAATTAAAATCTGTGGTAAAAACTGGCAGTTGTAATTGCAGGAATCTACTGTAAAAATATGGTAGTAATATTCTCATGGTATTCTTAAGTAAAATGTAAAATATACAGTAAAAAATGGCAGCTGTGTTTTCCAAATTTCAACTGTAAAAAATATGGCAGAAATGTTCTTTAGGTTTTGGTAAACGTATAAGGGAACTAAACTTTACAGTAAAATATTGGCAGCTCTGGTTGCCAGAAATATACCTCAAAATATGGTAAGCATTTTATTTAGTTAATGTTATACTTAAAATATGAAGTATACCAGTATCCTTATACCCTTAAATAACAACAAACATATTGAGTAAATTATTTTTATTTAAATACAAAAAAAAAAGGTATTGGACAGCCATATTCTCCTTAAAACAGCAAGGAAGAATGTACTCAATGGTGGCTTCATATTGCAAAACATTTTGAATAATTACAATCTTTACCAGAAAGCAACATATTCAATAACCTGAGAAATACAGCACACCATTCTATTAACAGAATGAATAAAATCAAGAATTAGATATTTGGATACCATAACCATCCATCTTTTCACAGTCAGATGCATAAAACACTTCCTCACTTCCTCTAAGGAAACACAATGTACAAATTGAAAAGACATGAAAAGTACAACCAGACAAATCTTTCAAATATGAATCATCACTTTAAAAATGCTGATGCTTTACTCGCCCATGGGCCATCCAAGCTGTACATAACCCTTCCTCAAAGAGAAGGGTTGTTTCTTTTTTGGTGAGAAATAAACATAATGATTAAACCTTTAACTAAAATTTTGTTTAATGTAAACTCTTCTGTGTGGAACATGTAATGTTTGTTTCACACATCACTTCACAAGCTGTTCAGTGGTGAACAGGAAATGAATTACTATGTGTAAAACATCATGGACATCCTGAATGGCCTGAGGAAATAAATAAACGTTTACTGAACTGCTCAATTAATTCACTCTGTTTCAAACAGAATGGTAAGGAAAGAAATCAAAGATAAAAGAAATTCTTGAAGAGAAAGTTTGTAAACACCAATATTGTAAAATAAGTCACAGAAAAACTAAAAGACAAAATCTAAATAAAGCTGAAATTATTTAGGTTAGGGATTGCTAGACAACTGTCGTAAACAAAAGTCGTAACGCGACCGGCACAAGGACCCGGAAGTAGTACGGTCGCGATTCAGGAAGCATAAAAGGAGACAACATGGCGCTTCACATCGCTCAGTCATTGAGTTCGCCCATGCCTTTTCGGACGCTTCGCCGACTTTTCAGTGAGTACCCCCCGACTTGGGTTGTTTCTTTGATTGAGTGTGTGTTGCTAGAACACAGATTTGTAGATCCTAGTTCTTCGTGTAAGAGAGTTCTTAGACTAAACATGTGGTTATCCTGCCTACTTGCGCTGCTTCCATGTTTGGGTTTACCATCCACACTACACATCTATATCTAGGCATTTGGCAGACGCCCTTATCCAGAGCGACTTACTTTTACATTTTCATTATACATCTGAGCAGTTGGGGTTAAGGGCCTTGCTCAAGGGCCCAACAGGGACAACTTGGTGGTGGTGGGATTTGAACCTGGGACCTTCCAAACCATAGTCCAATGCCTTAACCACTGAGCTAATCACAGGCTAACTGCTAAATCTTCTGTGTTTACCCTCCAGTTGCTCGTGACAGAATGACTGAGCCTAAAGCAGTAAACCCAGCGGAGTTTGCTCGCCTCTGTGATGTGGTTGACCAGCATGCCAAGCTGATCAATCAGCTCCGTGGTGACGTCACATCCCCCCGAAAGGACCTCCAAGACGTCGCGGCTTTGCTTCGCGAGGTGGCGGAGCTACGACAGGAGAACGCGACCCTCCGCGGGGCAGCCGCTCAGTTGGCTGTTGCCACGCCCATCGCAGCGGCTGTGGCACCGCCACCCCCCGCTTCTGTTGTTTTCATAGCTCTACCAGATGAGTGGGATGGCACAGATGGGAAATGCAGTGACTTTCTAACCGCGTTGGATCTTGTGTTTGAGTTTAATTCCACCAGATACTCCACAGACTGACTGCGCGTTGCGCTTCTCTTCTCATTGCTATCTGGGCAGGCAGCTGAGTGGGCCACGGCGGTTCTCAGATCAGATTCAGACACGCCCTACTCATATGTAGAATTCACCCGTCAACTGTAGTTAACATTTGAACATCCTGCTGCTGAGGAGGAGACCGACATGAAATTGTATCATCTGCGGCAGGGAGGGTCGTCCGTGAGTCGATACACCGCGGATTTCCGTAATCTCGCCGTGCAAACCACCTGGGGAGGCGCCACCCTCCGGACGGCCTACTACGAGGGACTGGCTTCACGCATTAAAGGTGAACTCGGAGGACTTCCGCTTCTGCCCGCATGGAGTGAGCAGCAGAAAAAGGGAGCTCCTCTTATAAATAAACAATTATAGCTCAATAGACCAACTAACCAGGTAAAGCATTTGCATTTCAGTTAAGAATTGTAGTTAAGACGTTTAGATACAAGTCTATCGACAAGTTTATGTAAAAACCCAGCGTGTTACAAAAGCAGAAACCAGCGAAAGAAAAATGGAGGATTCTACGCAAGACGTTAACTCTCCTATTTCGCTGAGTGCACTCAGAGCCGAACTACAGACAAACAGAACGGCATTGATTCAGGACATTAAATCACAAATGGAAAATCTTCATTTGGAGATGAAAAAATAGAGAGGAGGTGATGGAGAACCTGTGTGCGCTGAGAGAGGAAATTTTCTCGGAGTTGGCCGTCGTACACAAGACACAGGACGAATCAGCAAGCGAGAGCACAGAGATGGGGAAGGCCTTGAGTGACACGATGGATAGAGTGGCAGTTTTAGAACAGTCTCATGAGCGCTTGGCCAAAGAACACAAAAAAAACACAGGAGAAATGTATGGACTTGGAGAATCGTAGCCGGAGGCAGAACCTAAAATTTGTGGGGATTCCTGAAGGAGTTGAAGCAGGAAATCCAGCTCGATTCATCAAAGATCTGCTACTAGAGTTATTCGGAGCTCATGACTGGCGGGATTTTAGCTTGACGGTGGATAGCGCGCACAGGTCTCTAGCACCAAAACCGAAACCTGGGGAAAGACCTCGGGCAATAATTGCTCGTTTCCACTACTATGCTGACAAAAAAAACCCTGAAACTATCCAGAAATAAAGGCCGTCTCCACTACAAAGGGTCCCCGATGTACATTTTCCCTGATGTAAGTCCTGAGGTTGGCAAACTTCGGGCTGCATTCAATCCGGTGAAAGCCAAGCTGCGAGCCGCGGGGATAAGTTACAGCTTGTTTTATCCGGCCAGACTGGCAATTACGGTGGATGGGATTAGATACACTTTTGAGTGTCCTGGAGAAGCTGAGAAATTTCTGGAGAAGAAATCTCAAACGCAGAAGGACGAGGTGTGAGAGGTTGGACTAATTGTTTAAGCAAAAATGTGATGTCCGTCATCATTCTCAGCATGTACGGACAGACAGAATAATAAACTATAGTTTACATAAACTTCAGAGTTGATAAATAACTATAATTTAAAAATCGGAAATGCTAAAGTGAAATAGTTACGAGTGAGGCTGTTTTTTTCTGTAATATTTTTCTAGAAAGGAGCTAAGTCAGACAGTTTATTAGCCTTTTTGTTGATGTGATGGGGAAAAAAGGGTTTTCTAAATTTGCTCCGTTTTTTGTTGTGTGACTTTCARCTAGATAAAGGTAAAAGGAGCCGTTGTTCAATTTGTTCAGCTTTTTTTGTTGTTGTTAAAAAAAAAAGAATTGGCCCTCACCCCCCTTCCCCCCTTCTCATGCTTTGGGCTTTTGTTTATTTTTATTTATTAAAATTTTTTTCTTTTCATTTTTCTTTCTTTTCTTTTCTTTTCGCTTTAAATGCTGCTTTCTACAACGTTTTTCAAGTTTCTGATCATGACCAGCAGGATAACAAACTTTGCTAAAAAAACAGGTGTTCAGTTTGTTTCATGGAACTGCAAAGGGCTTAATGGGGCTGTAAAGCGGGGAAATGTATTAGCTCATCTAGAGCAGTGGTTCTCAAACTGGGGGTCACGGAATAATTTCAAGGGGTCGCGAGAGGGATTAAAAAATGATGTCTTTTTTTGTGATTATAATACACACTTTTCAGTATTACAAGAAAATGCTATAAATAAATATTTTATGATTTGTAAAGATATTACTGATTGAGTGTGAGTGTTTTAAAAAAAAAAAAATTTGCGACTCAAAGATATGACGTCACTCATTATTGCTACAGCGCACAACTGCACGTGAAAACCGAAGCTGCCGAGATGGATAAATTTGTTATTCGCAAATAGGGCTGAAATGATTCCTCGAGTAATTCAATTACAAAAAATGATCGAGGCAAAATTTTCTGTCTTGGAGCTTCTTTTAATTAATTTTTAAAACTTTGTTATGTTTATGTGCAATTATGTGTTTGGCGTGACACAGTGCGCTTCCGGGTGTAAACCGCCTGTAAACACCGCCGAAGAAGAAGCGCTTACGTCACCCACAAAGCAGAAGGAGACGTACTGTAAACAGTTAGCGCTGTATTGATGTGAGGGAGCCTTCTGTTGCGGCCTGCAAAATGGAAGGGAGCGATAAAAATATATTACAATTTATTTTAATGTTTGTCTTAGTTTTTTTGATACTTTGTAATTTGAAACACCTTTTTTTCTTTTTTTAAGTTTTTGCATCTGAGAAAAGGCTTTAAAATAAGAATCTATCGCTGTAATGCACTTAATTCATCTCGGTGAACTTTAAGCGCTTCCTTGTATTGTGAATAATGACAATGTTTATTTCTGATTCAAATGCTGTATGCTAGAAATAAAAGTAGATTTTTCTAAAAAGAAAACTAATTAATCTTTGTTTCTCTTTCTATTTTACCTTGCTGTTTGATTAAGCAAAAGTACATTTTACCCGATTACTCGATTACATTTTTGGTAGAATACTTGATTACTAAAATATTCGATAGCTACAGCCCTATTCGCAAATCTAAAAATGTTGAGGAAATTGTGGACAGTTTGCCGGAGTCAACAGAACCGTGTACATCGACCAAGCATAAGAGCAAGACCCCGTCAGACCAAAGCAGGAAACGTCGGAAACATCGGAAACATCAGGAGGAATTCATAAAGTATAGATTCAGTTGCTCTACTGTCGACTGTCGAAACTTTTGTGTGGACAAAAAAAAGTGCACCCTTCCCATTGAAAGGTGAGCCAAACTTATTTTGATGTTTAGTAAATGTAGTCAAAATACTGTGAACAGCTTGTTATGTTTATTGCTTGTTTTTGATAGTGGGAGTCGCGAGATCTTGTCGATCTTCAATTAGGGGTCGCTGGCTTAAAAGTATGAGAACCACTGATCTAGAGAGACTAGAAGCTGATATTGTATTCCTACAAGAAACACATATAAGACACCAAGATCAGAGTCGATTAAGGGGAAAATGGGTTGGTCAAATCTTTCATTCAAACTATAATTTTAAGAATAGAGGTACAGCAATTCTTGTGAAGAAAAATATACAATTTACCACAACAAAAGTTATTTCTGAATCCAATAGACGTTATGTTATAGTAGCAGGAAAACTTTACAACACATCAATATTGTTAGTAAACTTATATGCTCCCAATATAGATGATGAACAATTTATATCTTCTCTTCTTAATGCTTTGCCTAATTTGGATACACACCAAATTATAATGGGAGGGGACTTAGACAGCCAAAACGCTGCAAACATTTATGAAAACTTTAAAAATAACAGATCCATGGAGATTCGCCTTCCCAAAACAACGAAAGTATTTCTTTTTTTCACCGGTTCATCATACATTGTCTAGGACAGATTATTTTTTGATAGATCATAAACTTTTATCAGCAGTTACATATTGTGATTATGAGGCAATGTTATTATCTGACCATAGCCCCTTAGTTCTTCAAATACTATTTGAAACCAAACAAGACAGTACTAAATGGAGATTTGACAATAAATTGTTAGCTGAAAAAACCTTTGTAGAACAAACTAGGTCTCAAATAAGATTTTATCTAGAAACAAAAAATACGGCAGACGTCTCTAAATCCACAATTTGGGAGGCATTTAAAGAGTACGGTATATGCGTGGGCAAATTATTCCTCATAATTCTTCAATTAGGAAACAATGCAAAGAACAAAAAATGAAATTAACGAACAGAATACTTGACATAGATCAGCAGTATGCAGTCTCCCCTTCACCAAAACTGTTTAAAAACAGACTTTCTCTCCAGTCAGAATTTCAGTTGCTCTCTACATCAGAGACTATCATCTGATGCAGGCAAAAGCCATATACTATGAACAAGGAGAGAGAGCAGGTAAAATTCTCGCTAGACGAATTAAAGAGATGACAGCATCAAGAATGATAACAGAAATTAGGAAAGAGACAGGACAAGTTACATCAAATCCAAAAGAAATAAATGAGATTTTCAAAATTTTTTACACTAAATTGTATTCCTCAGAATCTGTTAATAACCCGTCAAGCATAGCCCAGTTCTACAATTCACTGAACATCCACTCCTTGCGTGTGGAGAGTAGGGAGGTTTTGGAACAAACCCTAACTATTGAGGAAATCAAACAAGCAATATATAATATGCAAAGTTCAAAATCCCCTGGTCCAGATGGCTTTACAACGAATTTTATAAATGCTTTAGTGACCAAATATCACCACTACTTCTGGAGGTCTTTAATGAATCATTTGGGAGGGGTTGTCTACCACCAACATTTTATCAGGCAAATATCTCATTAATACATAAGGTAGACAAAGACCCCTTAGACCCCAGTTCATATAGACCCATTAGTCTTCTCGATGTTGATAACAAAATTTTGGCCAAGGCATTAGCCACCCGTCTTGAAAAAGTTCTTCCCTCAGTGATCTCCACGGATCAGACAGGATTCATTAAGAATCGTCTCCTATTTTTTAAYATTAGACGACTATTAAATATTATTCACACTCAAAGCCCTGATCCCACTCAACCTGAGGTACTTATTTCTATGGATGCAGAGAAGGCCTTTGACCTGGTTGAGTGGGATTATTTTTTTGCTATCTTAGAGAAATTCGGATTTGGGTCTAAATTTGTTTCATTTATTAAATTATTATATGCCCACCCTCAAGCTTCTGTACAAACTAATAATGACAACTCTGATTATTTTCTGTTAGGTTGCTCCACAAGACAGGGTTGCCCTCTTTCACCCCTGCTTTTTGCTTTAGTTATACAGTAGAGCCCTTAGCAATTTCTTTGCGTGAATCTACATCCTATAGTGGAATAATGAGAGGGGGAAAAGAACACAAAGTATCTTTATATGCTGATGATCTCTTAGTATATGTCTCCAACCCTCTACAATCAATACCAAACATTATGTCACTTTTAGGTAAATTTGGGAAAATATCAGGATACAAGATCAAYTTTGCTAAAAGTATTATATTTCCAGTCAACCCTAAGATTCAAACCCTTTCCTCCTTTCCATTCAAAACAGTATGCTCATTTAAATACCTGGGGATCACTATATCTAAATGTTTCTCTATACTTTTTAAAGAAAATATATTGAAGCTCATAATATAAGAATATACTCAACATATTCTTAAAAAGTGATCCAATCTCCCTGTCTCTTTGGCAGGCCGTATTAATACGGTGAAAATGAGTATTTTGTCCAAATATTTATTTCTTTTTCAGTGTATCCCAGTCTATATTAATAAATCATTTTTTAGGAATTTGGACAGATTAATAACTTCATATATTTGGAACAAAAAGAACCCTAGAATTAAGAAGACATACTTACAAAGGATTAAGCCGAAAGGAGGGATGGGTTTACCTAATTTTCAGCTGTACTATTAGGCATGTAACATAAGGTCATATATGACACTAGGTCATATCTTTCGTTTGGAATAAAGGAGAGATCAATAGAATGGTGTGACATGGAAAATAAGTCATGTTCACCTTCCTCTTGGCCAGCATTAATTTACTCGACTTTGTCTACCCCCTTTCCAATACGATTGAACAATCCAGTGGTCTCTAGTTGATTTAAAATTTGGAAACAGATACGAAGGCATTTTAAGTGGCAGGCATGATCCATTTTAAGCCCCTTAACTGCTAATCATTAATTTTTCCCTTGTCAAACTGACTCAGAGTTTCAGACTTGGTCTGATAAAGGTGTAAGCTCTTTCCAAAACTTATATATTAATAATTGTTTTCCATCATTTCAGCAGCTGCAGGAGAAATTTGATCTACCTAACTCACACTTTTTTAAATATCTACAAACCCGCAGTTTTGTTCAAAAAATTTTTTTTGGAATATCCATTATATATAATAAACTTTCACAGGTAGAATGTGACGTTTCATTAGAACATTTAAGAGAGGCATGGGAAAAAGACCTTGGAATAGATATTACAGAAAAGCAATGGGATGAAGCACAAGAAAAGGTTTATTCGGTTTCAGTGTTAGGCATGGTCTCATACAATTTAAGATCTTACATAGACTTCACATATCCAAACTAAAGCTTTCTAAAATGTTTCCCTCAGTGGATCCGCAATGTGACAGGTGTGGTCAAGCTCCAGGATCACTAGGTCATATGTTTTGTAACTGCCCCAACAACTGTAACTATTGGATTTCAGTTTTTCAACTATTGTCAGAAGTGTTGGGAAAACCAATGGACCCAGACTCAATACTAGCTATTTTTGGTGTAGGAAGTGATAAAGTGATGCTGACTAAGGGTCAGCATGCAGTGCTTGAATTTGTGGTACTCTTAGCACGTAGGCTAATTTTGCTCAACTGGAAACAAAAAAAATGCACCACACCATTCAACCCTCATTAAAGATGTCATGCAGCACCTACAATTGGAAAAGATCAGATTCTCACTAAAATAAGAGACTGAAAAATTTTATACAGCAAGGAAGCCTTTTATTATTATTTTCCATAAAAAAGCAGTAGTGGAACCCTAACCCCCTTTATTATTATTATTATTATTATTATTATTATTATTTATTGTATTTTTTTTTTGTTTGTTTTGGTTTAACTTCCCCCCCTTTTTTTTGCTTTCCTCTTTAATTGTTTGTTTTAATTTTTTTATGTACCATTTGGGATAAATAAACAAAGTGTAAAAACTCAATAAAGAGAATGTTTAAAAAAGGTGAACTCGCCGGACGGGAGCTTCCGACCACGCTGGAGTGATTAATTCAACTCGCCCTCCGGATTGAGCAGCACCTGCTCTCTTGTCCGAGGCCAGCATCCCGGACCCTGCCGCCCATCACGCCATCTTTCTCGCACGCCCCAACCACCAGCTTTCAACACCACCGCTATGGCACATGCCGGATCTCCACCTCCCACCCTGGTTGACACAGGAGCCGGGGAACCCAGGCAATTAGGACGCGCCTCCTTGAACGCTGCAGAGCGAGAATGACGCTTCAGGGAGAGACTCTGTGCATATGTGGATCGGCAACGCATCGTAGAGACATATGCCCTCTTCGCCCGGGAAACGCCCAGGCCCGGTGAACCATGGGAACAGTTCACCAGGCTCCCTCCATCCCAGCGTCTCTCGTCTCATGGTTCAGGTACACCTCCAATTTGGCCACAAACGAGTCCAAAGTTCTGCATTCATCGACTCCGGTGCTGCAGGAAACTTTATTGACTCCTCATATGCCATAAAATTGGGGGTGGCGATTGAAGCGTTATCCCAGCCTGTTCGAATAACATCTGTCGACGGACGGCCCCTCTCCTCCAGCCCTATCACCACCCAGACTCGACCCATCACCCTCATCATTGACCAACACCAGGAATCAATCTGCTTTCACCTCACCTCCATCTCATCTCCACCCATCATCCTCGGATACCCCTGGCTACTACAACATGACCCTCTCATCTCTTGGTATCAAAACCGGATCCTACAATGGGGGCCGACCTTCCTCGAACTCTGCCTGCAGGCTCCGGCTGGGACATGCTCTAGGGAGTCCGATGCCCCTGATGTCGACACCAACGCCATCCCCACTGCTTATCGGGATCTGGCTGAAGTCTTCTGTAAGAGACACGCCACCCACCTTCCTCCTCATCGCCCCTACCACCTGGCTATCAAGCTTCAGCCAGGTTCCATCCCCCCCATGGCCATCTGTACTCTCTCTCCACCACCGAGATGCAGACGATGGAGGAGTATGTGTCCTCCACTCTACGCCAAGGCACCATCCGATCCTCCTCCTCACCCGCCGCCGCGGGATTTTTCTTTGTAAAAAAAATTCCGGCGAATTACGTCCTTATGTCAACTATCGGGGGCTCAATAACATCACCATAAAAAATCGACAGCCTGGTCATCCCCTTCAAACTCTGTAATGCTCCAGTTGCTTTCCAACATTTCATTAATGACGTTCTCAGTGACATGTTAGGCCAATGGGTATTCATCTACCTAGACAATATATCCTGATCTACTCACGCACCACCAAAGAACACATCCAACACATCAGGGCGGTCCTTAAAAGATTGCTCGCCAACCGGCTGTACTGTAAGTTGGAGAAATGCGCTTTTCACAAGCGCTCCACCACGTTCCTGGGCTTTGTAATCTCACCTCAGGGTGTGACCATGGACCCGCAGAAGTTGGAAGTTGTATGTCATTGGCCCCTACCCAAGACTCTCAAACAACTTCAACAGTTTCTCGGGTTTGCGAACTTCTATCGTCGCTTTATCCGGGACTACAGTACAGTTGCAGCACCTTTAACCGCACTGACTCACCCATCATCTCATCACTTTCAACTCAACTCCACTGCCGTCGCCGCATTCCACGAACTAACGAAATTCCGTCAATTCACCACCGCCCCAATTTTCCTCCATCCAGATGCTAACAAACCGTTCGTTGTAGATGTGGGCGCTGGGGCTGTTCTCTCCCAACGAGGTCCAGACCAGAAACTGCACCCTTGTAGTTTCTTCTCCAAATAATTTTACCCCACTCAGCAGCGATACAGGATAGGGGACCGCAAGCTGCTAGCCATAAAGTGGGCATTGGAAAAATTGCAACACTGGCTCCAGGGCATCTGGACCGGCCACCAGAACCGCATCACCATCAGGAACCTGAAACAGCTCAACCCAAGGCAGGCGCCGACGCCCTTTCTCGACAACATGAGGAGAACGTTCCCCGGGCGGACCCCGCGCCTGTCCTTCCTCCCTCCAAGATCATTGCCCCACTTTGTTGGGATCTGGAAACGAGGGTCCACCAGGCACAAGCCACGGAAACCAGACCGGCAGGCATGCCGCCTGGATGACTCTACGTACCCGATAACATCAGTGCTGATGTCGTCCAGTGGGGTAATTTCTCTCCTCTATCTGGACACCCGGGTACGCAGCGCACCATCCAATACATTCAGCGCGCTTTCTGGTGGCCCTCAATGAACAAGGACATCGAGGAGTTCGTCTGGGCATGCCCAGTGTGCACCAGGGCCAAGAATACTAATCAACCAACACCAGGGGAACTTCAACCACTCCCTGTTCCCCGTCGACCCTGGATGCACATTGCCATCGACTTCATCACGGGCCTGTTGGTCTCCAGGGGAAAAACGTTGTCCTGACCATAGTAGATCAGTTCTTCAAAGCTGTGCTCGAATAGAGCACAATAGAAGAATCATTTCAAATTTGTTTCTTGAACATGACAATGAGTTCACTGTAGTAAAATGGCCCCCACAGTCACTAGATCTCAACCCTATAGAGCATCTTTGGGATGTGGTGGAAGGGGAGCTTCGTACCCTGGATGTGCATCCCACAAATCTCCATCAACTGCAAGATGCTATCCTATCAATATGGACCAACGTTTCTAAAGAATGCGTTCAGCACCTTGTTGAATCAATGCCACATAAAATTAAGGCAGTTCTGAAGGCAAAAGGGGGTCAAATACCGTATTAGTATGGTGTTCCTAATAACCCTTTAGGTCAGTGTACCTGTCCTTTGGTAGGCGCCAACATAAGCGCGCCCTCCTTCCCTTCATAGCACTGCGTTGTGTTCACGCGAGCCGATCATTCCCCACCGAAACAAACAATCCACTGCCAAATCCCACTCTGAGTCCTGCACTGGGGCTTCCATACTTGACAGCATTCCAAGTGGCACCATATTGAAGCGCCCCCTCATAACATTATTTATTTAATTTATTATTATTGTTTTTGTTTTTTTAATGATTTGATAAGAATGATATGTTGCTAGACTTTAGTTGTGTCCATATTTCTCATTTTAGCTGCTGGTTTCCAAACCAGGATTGTTCACGATCTGTTAAAATATACAAAAACTGTTACAAATTATCGTCTCAGTTCTAAATCTTCATTCAATTTAGGCACTCTAGATTTAAAGTTTGTAACACTTCAAACATGTGACAACATTGCACAAGATCTACAATGGAACACTGGCACTTATTGGACACAAGTATTTAGCTATTTGGCATATATCCACTTGTACAAGCACACTTTCTGTCAGTAATACAACACTACAATTAAACACTACTACAATAGAGCCAAATGTTGCACTAAATGTATGATGGAAAACATTAACAACATTGAAAAAGACCAAAGCCAACTACAAGCAAGCAATCAGCCCTTGGTATAGAGGTTTCAGTACTGAGTGTTCTCTGTATTCTTACTTTTATAAAGCGGTAATTTAGATCACATAGAAGACAAAGAAACAACCACTGGTCATGTAAAAGCCACTTAAAAAGCCACAATAAAAAAAGCAAAAAATAGGGAATGTCAGTGAAGGAAGCTTCCCTCGACTAAACTCCACCATTTGGGAACACCCTGCACTTCCTCTGTGCGTTACCATGGTAACATAGGCACCTTGGATACCTGTCGCTTCTGCTGTGGAAAGGTGCTTCCCAATCAGCCTGAAGTTCAGCCATGTTAAGTGTGATTCCAAACCGCAGGGATCAGAAATGTTCAGTTCAAAGGGAACTATGAACAGAGTAGGGAACGAGTAAACAACAGGTCTTCCCTTCAAAAAAAAGGGAATGAAAAATGTCCCATAAGTCATTGTGTCTCGCTGGAGTGTGAAAAAATGGATCTTGAAAAAGGATTTATCTATTTACACATGTGGACAAAATTGTTGGTACCCTTCGGTCAATGAAAGAAAAACTCACCATGGTCACAGAAATCACTTTAATCTGACAAAGTAATAATAAATAAGAATTCTATGAATGTTAACCAATGAAAGTCAGACATTGCTTTTCAACCATGCTTCAACAGAATTATAAAAAAAATGAACTCATGGAACAGGCCTGGACAAAAATTATGGTACCCCTAACTTAATAGTTTGTTACACAACCATTTGAGGCAATCACTGCAATCAAACGATTCCTGTAACTGTCAATGAGACTTCTGCACCTTTCTGCAGGTACTTTGGCCCACTCCTCATGAGCAAGCTGCTCCAGTTGTTTCCAGTTTGAAGGGTGCCTTTTCCAGACGTCATGTTTCAGGTCCTTCCAAAGATGCTCAATAGGATTGAGGTCAGGGCTCATAGAAGGCCACTTTAGAATAGTCCAATGTTTTCCTCTTAGCCATTCTTGGGTGTTTTTAGCTGTGTGTTTTGGGTCATTGTCCTGTTGCAAGACCCATGACCTGCGACTGAGACCCAGCTTTCTGACACTGGCCAGGACATTTCTCTCTAGAATCCCTTGATAG
>QMIH01000546.1:152735-163838 GCA_003987875.1 Clarias batrachus
GGGGGGGGGGGGGTTGTCAGTTCTCCTAGTAGAAGCCCCATCGGGGTCTTTTGCTGAGAGAAGTAATTACACCCAGAGCAGAGTAACCCACTGCTAGAGTGACATGAGACAGAATCTGAGGACTATTCAGCCAGCTAATCGCTGCCCCTGGACAAGAGTGGTTCGCAGCCCTGCCACTGGAGGACAAAGAGGGGGTACTGTACTGTAGTTATAAAGTCAAAAACCTAACCCAAGCCCTTACAAATACCCCTAACATTCACCCCCAGTAAATGATCCTAACAAATAACCCTATCTTAACATTGTACTTTTAATCCTTTAGAATTACGGTTAGAGTTAAACAAATATAAATAATACATTTAAAACACTGGCTGCATGAGAAACATTTTAATTTTACCTGGGAGCATAGAATCCTGTTTGTTAAATGTTGTTTCCTCTCACACAGTAGCAGTGTTGCTTAAGCAGTTCTGCCAATCCAACACACAGAAATGTAAGTTGCCTTTTAGCACAAGAAAACATCAAGAAAACCAACTCGACTTCATTTTAGATGACCAAGTTGTGAATATTTAGGGTCAACGGTCCATAGCAGAAAGGAGGTGAAAGGAGGTGAAGAGGCGGGTACAGGCAGGTTGGAATGGGTTGAGAAAAGTGTCAGGTGTGTTGTGTGATAAAAGAATATTAGTGAGAATGAAAGGAGAGGTGTACAAGACAGTGGTGAGACCAGCAATGTTCTACGGCTTAGAGACGGTGGCACTGAAGAAAAGACAGGAGGCAGAGCAGGAGGTAGCAGAGATGTTGAGATTCTCTTTGGGAGTGACAAGAATGGATAGGATCAAGAATGAGTCCATCAGAGGGACAACCCATGTTAGATGTTCTGGAGGTAAAGTCAGAGAGGCCAGATTAAAGTGGTTTAGACATGTTCAGAGGTGAAATTGTGAGCATATTGGTAGAAGGATGCAGTTCTCCTGGGGGGAACCGCCAGGCAGGAGATCTAGAAGAAGACCAAAGAGGAGCTTTATGGCTGTTGTGAGAGAGAACATGAAGTTGGAGAGGATGCAGAGGATACACCGTGATGACATGAGGGAATAGGATGCAGAGGATGAGGTTAGATGGAGGCAGATGATTTGCTGTGGCGACCCCTGAAAGGGAAGATCCGAAAACAAAGAAGTCGTTGTGAATGTGTTGGTTGTACAAACAATTATGAAACAACATGAAACATTATTTTTAATTATGTTTTTTTTATTATTACTGTATTTTGAGCATTGAGCATTACTTGGTTTCTACAAAGTCAACTGTGGACCAGCAGTTTGAAATAATTGCTGTTTTTACTATGCACTATGCACAGATGACTGAAAAAAAGATATGGAGGAGCACCTTTTCCTTTTTATTCATTCAAGATTCTCACTTAATTTTTTTAAAGCATAAACACACAACTAGGACAAAATGTATATTATTATACTCTGGAGTGGACAACTGAATAGATTTTGACTTTCCCCCCATTAAAACACGCTGAATCTAATCTCTCTGTTACAAAACAGGCGTTTTATAAAAAATAAAAAAAATTCAACAACCACCATTTCTTGTCAACAATTTATGATTTGTTTCTTTATTTAACCAATTACTGTATTTCACCCAGGAATGTGGAGATCTCATATAACCTGCAGGAAGAAGCTTCTCCTCAGTCTTTCTGTGTTGGCCTTCAAGAAGCGGAATCATTTTCCGGATTGTAACAGAGAGATCAGTCCATTGCTGGGGTGGCTGAGGTGCTTGGTCCAGCTGGGGTTTTTTTTGGGGGGGGGTCTTTCCTTGTGATGTTTCCTGTCAGGATGGTGATTCCTGTCTATGGTGCAGGAGTAAAAGTTCTTGGAGGGCAGTCTAGGAAAGTCTCTCAAGCATCTGAGATGGGAGAGACGCTGTCGGGCCTTTTTCATCACAGTGTTTAGGACCATGACAAGTTCTGCTGTGAAGTGGACACCGAGATATTGGAAGATGTCCACTCTCCCCACTGGGCTCTCATTCATGACGGAGGCCTGGTAGTTCCTCCCTTGCTTTTTAATGAAGTCCACTATCAGCTCCTTTGTCTTGCTGACGTTCATGAAGACGTTGTTCCTTTGGCAGCAGTTCTCCAGATTTCTGACTCCTCCAGGTGGGCCATCTCATGGTTGTCAGAGATCAGGCCCACCATGATAGTGTCCTCAGCAAACTTGATGATGAAGGTGGGGTTGGTGGTGCTTAGTCATACATGTACAGTGAGTACAGCAGCAGGCTCTGAATACAACTCTGAATTACAATGTTAAGCGCTAAATTGTACTTGACAAATGGAATTTTAACGTAATTCCCCTTTCTAGTGTCCAGGTGAGTAAGAGATGTATGAAGGAGAAAATTAGAGATGGCATCATCTGTTGGACGGTGTGGATGATAAGCAAACTTTGATGGATCTAGTTAGTGAGGAGACGATGAGTCTCTGGCCAGCCATTCAAATCACTTCATTACTGTTTAGGAAAGGACTACAAGGCAATAGTCGTTGAGGGATGCAGAATGAGGTTTCTTTGGGACAGGAACAATTATTGACTCTTTAAATCATGTGGAGGTTAACAATTGGGATAATGAGTGGTTAAATATTTCTGTGAACACAGGTGCTAGCTGGCCAGTGCAGACTCTGAGGACTCGACCTGAGATACCATCTGGTCCTGTTGCTTTCCTGGGTTTCACCCTCCTGAAGGCTCTCCTCACATCATGCCTGGAGATGATGAATGCGTTTCTGATGTTGGCATACTCCTGTCTACAGAATTTATGTTGTTAGCATTAGCATTGCGATTTTTAAGGCTTTTATTTATGTTGTTTATATTTTTATAAGCCTTTGTTTGTATTTTTCTGTTTTCAAACGGGGCCAAGATTGTGACTTGTAGCCATCTTTGAGTGTAGAGTAGCAAAGGTCCAGGATCCTTTCACAACTTGTTGGGCAGGTGATATGCTGATAAAAGTTCAGCCCGGCACATTTGAGGTTGGCTCTGTTAAAGTCTCCCACCACAAGTATTGTGTTTGGTTCTGTGTAACAGCCTTATGCAGCTTGCATAAGGTAGTGTCCATATCCGCTTGAAGTGGAATATAAACGGCTCTGATTATGACTGAAGTAAACTCAGGAAGAAGGTAAATACGATGACATTTGATGGTCAGTAGTTCCAGGTTGGGTGTGCAGGGGAGTGTGAGAGGATCAATGCTTGCACTATTGCACCAGCTGTTGTTATCCTTTAAACACACTCTGCTTCCCCTTGACTTATATGATTCCAGTTTTCTGTCCATGTGGTGAACCGAGAAATATTCGGCTGACTGGATGGCGTGGTCCGGCACCACTGGGTTCAGTCAAGTCTCAGTGAAGCAGAAGAGATTACAGTCCAGAATGTCTTTCTGGAACATAACCCTGGCCATGGAATGCCTCTCGTCCAATCAGATTACTCAGTTGGCGCTAACTGCTGTAGAAATTACTATTAAATATTGCAGGTAAAAAAGCTCAAGCATGCCCTGGCCCTGGTAAACTTGACATTACATGCATGTGAATTAGTTACTTAGAAGTTACTTAGTTACTTAGAATTTCTATAGTTAGGTGATCATCTTTACTCGATGCTCAGAAGAGAACTAAAGAAGGAAGTGTCTACAAATTACATGACCTTGGCACTTGAGTAAGACTCTACAAAGATGAAAGATGTTGTAAGATCCTGGGGTTGCGTGGCACCACAGACACACAGACACAAGACAAGGTCTTATGGGAAAAGGGTATTTTTATTAGGAATAAATAGGAACAGGAAGGAATTTAAGGAGGGTCGGAGGATAGTAGGGGAAGACAGGAGTAAGGGTGTGCATATGTGGCAGAGGCAGTGCCCAGCTGGCAGAGGTGCACTTGGCTGGCGATCGTTGGCAGTGATGGAGTGGCCCGATTTAAAAAAAATATGATGATGTGACAAACCCTAGTTCTAGATTATCATTTACCTAATTAGTCGCATCAAAAGGGGTTAAAGATCCAGTATCGCTCAAACTAATTAGGCCTCTGCTAAAGCACATTTATCACCTTAATATTTCTAACCCATTTTTTTTCAGACAGAAGTCTAGCCCCTCTAGCTCAAAGACAAAGTATTAAAATTTAAGGTGGTACAGGTATCAAAAGAAAAAAAAATAGGTATTGTGACAACACTACTGTAGACAATAATACAGTAAAAAGATAACAAATGATTTTTGTTCATAACAAATGAAGAAAGTTTTGTTTGTCTCGCTTCCTGAAGCTTGTTTAATATGAAATATTTTTAGAAATCTCTGTATTTTAAAAGATACCAGGCACATTATACATTCTCTCTCTCTCCTTCTCTCTCTCTCTCTCTCTCTCTCTCTTTGCACACCCCATCAAGGGTCTTTGTAGTTTGTTGCGGTTGACTTACTGCTCATCTAAACTTTCACAACTTCATTTCTCTATATTTTCCCACACTCATGTGCCGCCTCACTCTCTCTCTTGGGCTTTTTCTCTCTCCGACTCTCTCTTTCTCTCTCTAGCTACACTTTTACACAGCTTAAGTTCAACAGCAGTCATTTGGTTGAACACACTCACTTGTTCAACCAAATGTGAACCATTTGTGGACATATTTAATGTTTGTTTTTTTGCGCTGTGTGTAATGCTTGAATTTTCTCACAATTCTCTTTTGCAATAGAGGATGGAGAAAATGAAACTCTTAAACAACCGTCAACTCATTTTGTGGCATCTATGCTTTGCTTTGCTCCTGAGTAAGTATTCTGTCTTTTACATTTTAAAATTGTAAACTAATATCGGTGTATGTTTTTTTTAACCTTAGCTTTCAACCCTGTGTGTAAATTTGCTGTATAAACCGAATAAAACTCGTGTGTAATTACAGGAAGTGGTGCAATCTGCGCTCGCTTGTCATTTCTGACTTTCAGAACTAAAAATGAAATATAAAATAATATATACAGTACTGGCTTACATTATGTTGTATTATTAAAAATGGCGTATTATTACTATTATTAAATAATAGTTTTACTTTCATTTTAGTTGTTCCTTCTGTTACTGGTTTTAATCTCGACATTGAACATCCCAAAATCTTTGAACGTCCAAAGAACACTTCAGCTTTTGGTTACCATGTTTGTCAGTTTGGGTCTGACAGGTGAGCATGAAGCCTTTAATACACACTTCTGCCTACTTAATTTCAGCAATATAAAGTTATTTACATGTACAGTATGAAGGTTTGGACACAAAATTCTGTGGTTTTGCATGATGATTTATTTTGTACGTTCTATATCAATGCTGGATTTTTTTTTCAAAACTGTGAAATAACACGTACAGTATGGCATTAGATAATTAAGTAACACCAACAGTCAGTTGTTATTCTAAGACATGAAGGTCAGATGTTCTGGAACAACTCTTGCAAGAACAGTATTGTGTCAAGGGCATTTGTAAACCATATCAGGAGCCATGATGAAACTGTCTCTCATGAAGACCTTCCCAGGAAAGCAAGACCAAAACTTAGCTCTGCTGCAGAGCAGAAGTTCATTTAGAGTCACCAGCCTCAGAAATCACCAATTAACAACCAGCACCTCATTTAGAGCCATTATGAAGCTTTACAGAGCAGAAGTAGCACATACATATCACTATCAACTGTTCAGAGGAGATTATTGTGTATTTTATATAAACACCTTCAGTATTGTTTTACAGCATAGAGAGAAATAAAGATCAGGAGCGACTTGGAGTTAGGAAGTTTTGACTGGTGCTGTATTTTATATATTTCTATAAGATATGTGTATAAGATATACTGTATGTTTGGTTAAAATGTATTCAGATTTAGTTTTTGTCCAGGAAAAGTATTTTAAAAACAACTTAGGAATTTACCTGAGCTAAAATAAATATTCGAAGACTTCAGAATATAAAGGTCAGGAACTCATTATGGGTCTGTCACGGATTTACAGTAAAAAGTGATTAAGAAGAAATAAACCTGATTTCAACCTGATCACACTCTGGGGTTTTCTGATTTGTCGCTCTGTATTTCTTTACAGTGTATTAGTAACAGATCCTCTGTATAATAATGGGACAGGCAATGTGCATAAGTGTGTGTATAAGGATGGTCAGTGTAAACCGCTCCCTATAAAAGGTAAGAAACTGCAATATCACACACTCAGGGTCACACACTTCCTGACACAGTATCACATACAGTATAAGTGGCTTAACAAACTGTGATGCAAACTGATCTGCTGCCATATATGAACCACAGAATGATTGTAAAAGTTAACCAATGCGGTATGAAATACTGTGTGACTGACACTGTGTGGTATTTGTATTTGGGTGTCATCCCTAAACAAAAACCTCTTTTTTGCATGTGCAGAAATTATCTTTTTATTCGCACAGATTCTCTCTTGTGCACAGATTTGTTCAGTGGCAGCTGGTGCATTTTAATGCTCGCCTATAAATAGCCATTTATCAGGTGATTAAGCATCACTACTACTGTACTAGCATAAAATAAAGGCATGACTCACATCGCATCCAGTCAGCAGCTCCGCTTGCCATAAAAAGTGCTGGAAAAGACACGTTGAAAATGGTCCAATCACATGAGCGCATTTAAAAACAATATTGATTCGCTAAGAATAAAGTGGGAGGGTTCAGGGCGCACAGAGCTGCGCCCGAAGGATGATTTGACAAAATCCAATCAGAGTTCAGCCTGAAGTCACATGCTTTTCAAAAATGTACGTGCCTACATAGACACTCGTTTGTCCTACGCCCCGCGTACACGAACACAAATGAACGTAAAACAGTTTAGATTTTTTTAAATAGCAAATACATTATATTAAGAAATACAGCGAAATATTATTTACATGTTAATGGAGCATTCTTCTCTGCCTAACTTTAAGGGGGGGCGGCGCCCCTGCACTCCGTATTGACCAGACGCCACTAGATTTGTTTCCTCCCTCTCAGAATCTCTCCCTCGTGTATGCCAGCTCTGTACTCACCATGGATGCACATACTGTTTTTAAAACGAAAATTAGCCTGATTTTTGTTGGCCACCCATAATGAATTTTTCCAGCCCGAAATTAATAGATAGATAATAGATAATAGTCTAATTACTAGAAAACTGCCCAATGTGGCAACAATGTTTTATCAACAATGCACGGCATGAAAAATTGCCCACAATTAGCCAAGATTGTAAATGAAACAGCCAATCAGATTGAACCGGCCAGGAGTCCCTTCCTTCTGTGAATCAATCAGAATGAAACAATGGCCTGTGTGCAAAACTCATCATGCCTTATTTGCTCATTGCTGATCGGAAGAGCGATCAGATCTGTGAATCAAAAACCGTGATATGATCCGAATCTGATCCCCGAGTTCTTCGGATTTATTAAACCCCACTCATCATCTCACACTCACTGTTAGATACAGTGTCACACTCATTACCACACACATGAAATCTGTGATACACTCAATATTGTGCACTCTCTTTCACTCGATAGCGTTCACAATGTCAGATGTTGTAATAATCTCAGTATTGGACACTTTCCTGACACCCATTTTGATGCACACGTTCAGTATTAACTCGTTTTTTGTCAATTCAATATCACTCTCGATCGACAGGTGGGCACAGCAATATCACACTCGAAATTGCTGTTGTGCTGTACAAAATTGTTACGTGGCGCGGTATGGAGAGCCGCACCACAAGATGTTTTTAATGATAAAAGCCCTTACACTGGATTTTAGAGGGGGTCATTGAAATAGGAAGTAGTGAGAGTGCTTGTTGAACGCATGGGAAGACCTTCTCATTTGAAGATGGCGTCGGATTATTCGGATTATTTAGAAACCTAAAAGGAAACAAATGAAAACTGAAAACACAAAGTAAACAAAGCTCCGCTGTCTACGCGAGAACAGACGGGGCTCTGGAAAATAAAACAAAATTAATGATCCTCTCAGGGCTTATGCCCTTACCGAGGATTTATTTTGAGGAGAGGGAGAGTTTGTGCTTTGTGCACTTTTAACTTAAACTGAGCGCGCACGCTGGACTGATGCTCTCTCTTTCACTCTCTCTCTTTCTCTCACTTTCACCGACGTCTTAGGGAGGCAGAGGCTGGGGCTTTACTGTCTGCGCGCTTGTCTTTTGTCTTGTCTTTGCTCTTTGGCCCTGATACCTTACCGGTGCTATCTAAATGGTCGCACAAAGTGTAGTGGTATCTGGACCCTAATATAGACACGCCGCTAGGTGCGGTTCGTTCAGGCTGACGGTGGCGTTGCCTGGCAACCGCGTGTATAAATGGCCGCGCTTTTGCCTGTTCAGAACTCCGCGTAGTAGCAGCCTGTGGATCTGCCCGTTCTGGTCAGTTTAAGCGCGACGCTGCCTCTCGCACAATCCGTGTCGTTACACAATATATCTGTGATTCGGTTTAGGCACGAGGGCGCAGCCCAAGTACTGAAGATATCACAGCCATGCTGATATTCAGTACAACAGCATGAGCTCGAATGTGATAGTGCTTTTATACAATAGTTCAACAAACACAGTTTATTAACAGTTAATTATGGTTTGTTTCTTTTATTTAACCAGTTATTTTGCTACACCGACACTTATACTTCCTCATCTGGCAGAACTAACTAACTGCAACAGGTGGAGATGATGACTGACAATTAGCGAGCGACAGTTAGTCTGATTAACAGGAGGTGAACGTAGTTTTAAACACTTAGCAGTACTCTGTAGTCAAAAGGTGAGGGGAATAAAGCATGGAGCTGATGGACTGTCCTGAAAAACTCACCAGATGTACTGCATATCATTCCACTTTAGAACATCAGCTCCGTCAGATCAGTTATTAAGTTGCAGGATTTGTGTAAGTAATTTCACAAAATTAGCTGAAATACTGCTAAAATTACAACACACACAAACAGTTGTATTGAAATGTATCCAAAGAATTTCGAGTCAGTCAGGAGAACTCGTGGTGTTTTAAGTAATTCTGTAAAAGCAGCATGGCCTTGTCATTGCTTTCCACCAGAACTGTGACTCCAAAAATGCTTTCACTTCTTCTTTTTCACGTGATTGTGTGTGTGTGTGTGTGTGTGTGTGTGTGTGTGTGACCTATGCCATTAAATGTGTTTTTTGTTGATGTTTTCATTTTAAAAGTACTTCATTCTCAATGTTTTTCTCACACCAAAGGAGGAAATCACTTTGTTCTTACTGCGAACAATTAAAAACACACACTTACACTAAAAACACAGACACACACATACACACACATTCAGTGAAACTGAAAGTAGTGTGAGTTTGCAGGCACCATGGTCAATCATTTTAAATGAAAATAGCTGCAGGTGATAGCAGGAGGAAAGACTTCATGACATGTTCAGTGTTGGGTTGATGTGTGCGTTCAACACCAAACCCAGAAAATACCAGGCACAACAAACAGCACTACAAATTACTGTATATAATCTGTATATAATCCGTATATAATCTGTTCTCCCTCCTTGTCCGTGTCTCTGTAGTGGAGTCGGCCGGAGCATTTGGACTTTCCCTGGCTTGCACTGATCACCGTGCCGTGGTGAGTTATAGACCATGGTCTCCCACAAAACTTGCATAAAAATGTGTGTGGATGATTTTACTTCAGATCAGTCATTTAAAAACTTAATCTGACGTTGCTGTTGCACTCTAAAGTTCCTTTTCAGGCCGAGCTGAATGTAAAGTGTTACATGCATCTCAGGGGATTAAATCTCTTCTGTTTTTCCCAAAACAGTAAAGACAAAATAAAAAGTTAAAAATACATTCACAACACCTCCGAGTCGTTTAACACCTCTGTCAGGCGACACCCAAAGTCAGCCAGTGCACACACACGACACATAAAAACTGCACTGAGCACAGTGCAGAAACAACCTGTTCCTGACATTACTGGACGTTTCATTAGGAAAATGTGCATATATTTTTTCATTTATTATAAAAGTAGCAAACATTCATATATATGACTATTTTGAGATTAATCTATTTTTGTAGTTCTGAGAAAAAACAAGTTTTCAAATTATGGAAGTCTTGTAAGGCGATAAAGAGTATTTTGTGAACAGTGTATCAGTTTGTTGTTACAGTTGTTTGGGTTATTTACTGTATAGTGGGAATTTTGTGTGATTTTGAAAAAAGCTATAAATCTCCCACAGGTTTGTTACTGATAGATAAATTATCCTGCGGTTGTGTTTGTGGTTGTTTAAATCTGCAGGAACAAATGTTTAAACGTTCTTTTTCTCAGATTCAACATTAATTTTATATCTATAATCCTACACTTGCTCACATATACTGTACTTTTCACTTTTTCTGTGTCGAATGGTTCTTGTTCAGTTTGTTTAATCCGACACAATCACTCCTAACACTGCAGTCACTCGTAATACACCAGAACTCTGATGTTTTATTGTTGTTATTATAATTTTTGTTGAATTGGTTGAAACATAAAACCAAAATACTGCAAAGATGAGCTGTTGAGGTTATAGAGAGTGTGTGTAGCTGTGTGTAGATTAAATACTCAACAGCTGTAGTTATTAATTAGTGACGTATTGTTAAGAGTTAGTTGATGTGACGTGCATTAGATCGACAGTGGAGGTCTCAGTGAAGTGACACAAAAGGTCCTGAAAAATCCTTTGGAAATTTGGAGAGTTTTCTCTCTCTCTCTCTCTCTCTCTCTCTCTCTCTTTCTCACTCTCTTACTCTCTCTCACTCTCTCTCACTCTCTGTCTCTCACTCTCTTATACACACACACTCTCTCTCCCTCTCTCTCTCTCTCACTACTTCTTGTAAGCAGTAGGGATGCTTAGGAAACACACACACACACACACACACACACACAGAGCGAGAGTAAATATTGGTGCTGTAACTCTCTCTCTCTCTCTCTCTCTGTAGGTGTGTAGTCCTCATGTGCAGCAGGAATGTGAGGGATTTCATTATTTGCATGGTGTGTGTGTGGAGCTGAGTGACTCTCTCACACACACTCACACACACAAACCTGTTTTCCAAGGTATCAGTTTTATTGTATTTTAGAAATTATTAACTTATAAATCACTGTTTGTTAGTTTCACATTTAGTGAATGTGTGTGTGTGTGTGTGTGTGTGTGTG
>QMIH01000546.1:193182-218251 GCA_003987875.1 Clarias batrachus
TCAATATTTATAATTATACACAATATTTTCAGTGTGTAATTGAATGTAGAAAATATTTAAAATCCGGTATTTTGTGTGTGTATGTGTGGGGGGGGGATGAGTCTGGATCACTGGGTGAGCATGATGATAGAAAAGGCCTGTAAAGTTGTCCTGATGAATAATCCTAATTTTAGAAAATCTTCACTCGGAAATTCAACATCTGTGTGTGTGTGTGTGTGTGTGTGTGTGAAAGTTATCCTACAAAATAAATCCCCCTCCCCCTCCCCCTCCCCCTCCTTCTCTCCTCTCTCTCTCGTCTCCAGTGCAGGTTAATTGGTTTTATTTTTACTTTATATTTTGTATTAAACATTTTTATATGAGTGTTTTTGGGTTGTGGAACATTCATATAAAAAGTTTGCATTATTTCCTCAAGGGGAAATTCACTGTGAGAGAAAATGACGTCTGGAATTCCGTTCGCAATTCAAAGGTGCAAGGGCACAGTGTGAGATTAAGTGCTCTTTGTGCGCGGTTATGGTTTTTGGCCACATGATGGCAGTGTGAGGTTAATCAGGGATTCATTTCTCTGTCCCTGTCCATCCGTCCCTGTTTCTGTGCTCTATCTCTCTGCCTCCCGTCTCTTTGTGCCCGTCTCTCTGCCCCTGTCTTTGTCCCTGTTTCTCTGCGCCCTGTCTCTCTCTGTCCCCTGTCTCTCTGTCCCTGTCTTTCTGTCCCCGTCTCTCTGCAGGTATCACATGTATGATGTAAATGAAAAGAATCCAGGCTTCAGTGAAGTGCGAGCAGGTTTCTACTGCGCTCAGATCATATGTGGATTAGAACATTTACACCAACACCGAATCATCTACAGAGACCTGAAACCTGAGAATGTTCTCCTTGATGATGCAGGTAAACACACACACACACACAAAACACCTGTTTTATACAAATTATATTTTCTTGTGATTGTGTGTGGGGGTTTTTTCAAGGTCATGTGCGACTGTCTGATCTCGGGTTGGCTGTGGAACTTACTCCAGAAAAAGAGAGAACTAAAGGATATGCAGGAACACCAGGTTTCACGCACACACACACACACACACACACACACACACACACACACACACACACACACACACATACACACACAGTTATACAATTGTTCGTTTATGCTGTTAATAGGAAAAGATGCTGAAACAGGAACTATGAATAGGGAACAGGAAAACCAGGAAATCTAGAGCCGTGCTCTGTAACAGACAGGAACCAGAAGAATCAAAAGTGAAACCGAACTCATGAAACTCCTCAGAAGAAATTACGAAAAAAAGAGGAACATGAGCACCTTGTGTGTGTGTGTGTGTGTGTGTGTGTGTGTGTGTGTGTGTGTGTGTGTGTGTGTGTGTGTGTGTGTGTGTGTGTGTGTTACAGACAAAAAACAATACAGGTGATGTAAAGTACACACTGGTAAACCAGATGATTAGGTGGTGGTGCCAGTGGTCAGAGCCAGTACAGGAACAAAGGATATCAGAAAACCGAATCTTTCCATGATGCTAGTTATCACACTCATGTGAAGAGTTCAAATGTCTGGGCTTCAAAATATTCAGAGCTAATCCACCAAACCACACCCACATCATATCCACCCAAACCACACCCACATCACATCCAGAACATACCAAAACAACACCCACATCACATGCACAACACACCCAAACCACACCCACATTACAATCACCTACACCCACATCACATTCACCCAAACCACACCCACATCACATCCACAACTCACCCAAACCACACCCACATCACATCCACAACTCACCCAAACCACACCCACATCACATTCACCCAAACCAAAACCACATCACATTTACCCAAACCACACCCACATCACATCCAGAACATACCAAAACAACACCCACACCACATCCACATCATATCCACCCACACCACATCCAGCTAAACCACACCCACACATCAACACTGCTCCCAAACCACACCCACACCGCACCCACATAAAATTCACAACACACTTAAACCACATCCACATCACATCCACCCACAACACACCCACATCACATCCAGAACTCACCCAAGCCACACCCACATCACATTCAACCACACCACACCCATATCACATTCAACCACACCACACCCATATCACATTCACAACACACACAAACCACACCCACATCACATCTAACCACACCTCCCTCTATGGCTCCCAAAAAGTAACATTTAAATATTAGCAAAACCTTAAAAAAGGATAACCAAGGACATTCTAGAAACAGATATACAAGCTGTAATTTAAAACTTTAATACAAACTTCTTAATACATGCAAAGACCCTTGACTTCTTATTTACTGTGTGTGTGTGTGTGTGTGTGTGTGCGTGTGTGTGTGTGTGTGCGTGTGTGTGTGTGTGTGTGTGTGTGTGTGTGTGTTTCAGGGTTTATGGCTCCTGAACTGCTGGAGGATAAAGAATATAATTACGCTGTGGATTATTTTACACTTGGGGTGACGCTGTATGAGATGGTAGCAGTTAAAGGACCGTTCAGAGTCAGAGGAGAACAAGTATGCCGGAGATAATAAGTTTACACACTCGAGTTTTTGTCATATGAAAAATTAAACCAAGATAGATCAAGTTAATGATAGGGTCATTATATCTCACCCTTCCTTGAAATAATGCTTCAGATCTGTGAGTCTGTGAGTGGATCTCCTACACACACCATTAATTGCATAATTGAATGGAACTTTCCAGAAGATTTGTGGTTTGGGTTGGTGTTGTTGTGCTGTTAGGTGAAACACCAGTACACAGGGCTACAGGGTTGTGTGCCTCAGTACACTCATATTTCAAGTTCTCTGTGATTTTCTCTATCCTGACCAGAGCCCTGGTCCACATTAAGAGAAGCAGCTCCATAGCATGATGCTGCCATCACCATGCTTCACTGTGTGTACTGTCGGGTGTTCTCTCTGTGATAAGCTGTCTTGTTTTTAGAGCAAAAGTTAATGTTCTACCTTGAGCTAATCAGAGCACAATGTACTGCATGTTTTGGGGAGATGGGGGTTTAGGGCTCCCAAAGTTCAGAGATAAGTAGAATACGCTTCACAGTTTCCCTGGAAATTGAACAAAAGTTGAAAAAGTGGAAGAAGCCACTAACAATACCGTGGTGTTGTCTGATTTTTGATAACACAGCGGATAGTGTGTGTTTTGTTTGTACAAAAAAGTAAAGCGTACTGCAGGTACGAATTTTACAGAGTTGTGTCCAAGTCATCACCGCTCCACAAGCTAAAAGGTTAGCCGAAAGCTAAATTGTTTGTCATTTCCGTTGGTCTAACATGGAATTGGTCAACCAAGAATGAAGTACTAACAAGCTGAGAGGGCGTTGATTCCCCTGCCATTTGTGTGTACTGGTAGCAGGACAGGAATCTTCAGCTCCACTCAACTGTGCATGTAAATGTTCTGTATGGGACAGTGAGACAGGGAGACAGTAAGTTGGATAAGTTAGACACAGCTCATTGACACGCTCAGTGGAAGCTGCCCAGACTGACAGTGGGTAGGAGCAGGTGTCATTGTTGTCGTTGTTTGTAATTGTTGATGTTGTTGTTGTTGTGAATTAGGTGGAGATCAGTGAGGTTACGAGGCGGACCCTGAATGACCCCCCCTGTTACCCCCCCACCTTCAGTCCTGAGCTGAAGCAGCTTTGTGAAGGACTGATGGAAAAAGATCCAGAAAAACGCCTGGGCTTCAAAAATAACCAGTGTGTAGAGCTGAAAGAGCAACCGTTCTTCAGAGAACTGCACTGGGGTCAACTGGAGGCAGGTATGCATATACACATACACTCTCACACACACACACACACACACGCGCGCGCACACTCAAAGTAAGTCAACTTTACGCTGATGGAGATGAAGAAAAATACCCCCCATGTATCGCTCTCTCTTTCTGTCTGTCTCTCGCTCTTTATCCCTGCTTCTCTGTCTGTCTCTTTCTCACAGGTCTTCTTCCTCCTCCATTTCTTCCTGATCCTAAGATGGTCTATGCAAAGAACATAGATGATGTCGGTGTCTTCAGCACGGTTAAAGGTGTAGTGTTTGGTGATACAGATGACGAGTTCTATAAAGAGTTTGCATCGGGGACCGTTCCGATTCCGTGGCAGGAAGAGATGATCGAGACCGGAGTGTTCGGAGAGCTGAACATGTGGGGGGAGAACGGAAAACTCCCCAACGACCTCGACCTCAACTACGTCCAGAGCAGCGCTGGAGGCTGTGTTATACTGTAGTGTGTGTGTGTGTGTGTGTGTGTGTGTGTGTGTGTGTGTGTGTGKGTGTGTGTGTGTGTGTGTGTGTGTGTGAAAGAGAGACATAAAATCACTAAATATAACTAAATAAATCCAGTAAATACACAAAAGACACTGACCACACACACACACACACACACACACACACGTTCCTGTTCATATTTACAATTGAACTGTACAGCACGGTTTTATAAACATTAAATAATAAAAACAATTTACTGTTTAATCAGCGATACATAGCAGAAAGCAGCAATATCTGTTCACTCTGCTTATTGAAAACACACATGAACGCGCACAAACACACACATAAACACACACCCACACCAGTAGATTTAGTTTTTTATGAGGAGAAACTTTCAGTAGCACAGTAATTGCAACGGTAATTGCAACGGTGACTCATTGTGTGTCGATCTGGGTCTGTCATTTTATGTCATGTTGTGTTGAGAAGTGCTGATGTGTCCGTTTGTCTGAGTGTGTTAGTGTGGGTCGTGGTATGTGCACGTGTGTTAGTGTGTGTCTGGGTGTATGCATGTGTGTCGGGGTGAGTGCATGTGTGTTATTGTGTATTTTTATTGGGGTGCATGTGTTTGTGCATGTGTGTTAGTGTGTGTCTGGTTGTTTTTTGTGTGTGAGCGTGTGACCTGTAAGGATCTGTGAAAGCGGGAACTGTGACACTTTTTTAGTTTCCGGCTTCCTTTCACTTCACTCGCTGTATCACACACACACACCCACACACACACACACACACACACACACACTGTCTTAGATTTACACCTGTGTGTTTAACTGACTATGACAGGAGCGCATTAAGGTGTCCCTGCATGTCACATGATCTCTCAGCATCACAGAGGTGTCCCTCCGGGGGCTGTGACATTCAATTTTATTTTTATAGTGCTTTTAACAATTTTAATTTTCACAAAGAAGCTTTACACAATCATAAGAATTATGGAAGTTTTTATGAAATGCGAATGTGTATAAATTAAAATGATGAGATCGTCCCTGATCAACGAGTTGAGGGTGACGGTGCTGAAGGAAAAACTCCCTGAGATGGCAATAGGAAGAAACCCTGAGAGGAACCAGACTCAACAGGGAACCCATCCTCATCTGGATGATAACGGAGAGCAGGGATTGATCTGCATTCATACTGTGTGTTAGGAGGTTTAGTATAACAGGATATGTGTTTAAGTTCATTTGGAGTCCAGTTCGTTATTGGAGGCTCAAGTAGACTGTAGGAAACTCCAGTCCTGAACTATCGAGCGACTGCAGTCACGAGTCCTCAGAGAACAGCTGATGGCATCAACCGAGGCCAGGACCGTCTTCATGGTAAAGTGGAATCGTCCCCAGTCACTATGCTAATGCTAATGCTATCCTGGTAATATTCTCTACATGAGCTTCAAATGAAAGTCTGGAATCTATAATCACAATGAAGTATTTTACTGTTGCTCTTGATGGAACAGAAAGGCCATCTAATGTTACAATGTGATCACAAAGCTTACTTCTAGCTGCATGTTGTCCAATACTTTTGTCTTGTCAGGATTAAGCAGAAAGAAGTTACTTAACAACCAGTCTCTAATGTACTTCACACAAGTTTAATGTACTTGCTCTAATGTACTTGCTCAAGTTTATTAAGATGGTTTTTCTCATCTGGTTCTGCTGAGACGTATAACTGTCTTATACGCCTAAAACCGATCCCTGTGGAACACCAAACTCCACTTGAGAACATGCATAATGGTCACCATTTAAATCTACAAACTGATAACAGTCAGTCAAATAGGATCTGAGCCAGGAGAGAGCCGTTCCCTGAATTCCTATTACATTTCTCAATCTGTGAAGGAGAATACTATGATCAATGGYCAAAAGCTGCACTGAGGTAGATTAACACAAGTTCAGTGACGCAACCCTGATCAGAGGCCAATAGGAGGTCATTTACTACTTTAACGAGTGCTGTCTCTGTGCTGTGATGAGGCCTAAATCCTGACTACATCCTGATCTACAGTTCTATGTACTGTAGATATGAACATAGCTGCTGTTCTACTACCTTTTCCAGAATCTTTGATATAAAGGTGAGGTTTGTTATCGGCCTGTAATTAGACAGCTGACAGGGGTCGAGGTCATWTTTCTTAATTATCGGTTTAATAACTGYTAATTTAAAGGATTTGGGAACATACCCACTGCTGAGTGAAGCGTTTATTATTTTCAACAGGGGTTGTTATTGCTGGTACTATCAGCTTGAGAAAATGTGTGGCTATAGGATCTAATACACAGGTTGATGATTTTGCAGAAGAGATGYGTGAAATTAGTTCACTCTTTTCAAAGGGAGTAAAGTATTCTAGGTACTGATGTGATTAGATATGGTTAGTTTATCATCTGTATCACTTAAATTGTCTGGTTTCAAAGCCTGAATTGTTTGCCTGATATTTACAATTTTGTTATTGAAAAAGTTCATGAAGTCCTCACTACTGTATGTTGTTGTTGTGGAGATTTTTGCAGTGGTCTTATTTCTAGTTAATTTTGCTACAGACTTAAATAAAAATCTAGGATTCTTTTTGTTAACTTCTATAACACATCACTTTCTGTCTTTGACTAGGACCAGAAGTTCTGCATCAGGAGTTCAAGTCCATATTGAAACAGAGTGATTCTGACTGGATCACGCGCACACACAAACCCACGACACACACCCACACACTCACACACACTCTCACACACGCATATGCACAGGTCAGACTGCTCACTTCCTCTTTGACACAATGAGGGAGAAACACACAAGAGTGCAAAAGAAGAAGTGACCGTCACCAAGGGGAATATTTACAGTCTAAAAGAGAAAACACAAAGCTCTCACGCCCATACATGCACACACACACACACACACACACACCTCAGTACAGAATTCTTAATCATAACAGGAGCAGCAAAATCGAATAGAGGTAACTTTGTAAACAGTCTTTCTTATTTCTAATATTGTGTGTGTGTGTGTGTGTGTGTGTGTGTGTGTGTGTGTGTGTGTGTGTGTGTGTGTGTGTGTGTCTGGCATGCACAGAACACACAGCTCAAAGTTTTATCTACTTGGTTTGTTAGCTGTTTTACTGTTTTTACACAGTGCTCTCAAAAATCTCCATGAGTCATATTATTAAATTGTTTATTGGTAAATCTTTTTAATAAGTGAATTATTTGTCAGTAAATCAATTAATCAAAATTCTTTTATTTGTGAATCATTAGTAATGAATCATTTATTTTGAATTGTTTATTTGTGAATCTGACAGAATCACAGTTTACTACATCACAAATACAAATTCTAACTTAAGGCAGAGCTTTAATATTTAAATACGTAATATTTAAGTAGATTTAATAGATGTAAATATGTTGTCTTTGATTGGATAAATACTGCAGCATTTAATGTGTTTCGGCTGATAGCATTCTATTTAACTCTGATGCAGTGAGGATCTTCTCATTTCTTATGTGAGTAGCCATGTAGGAGCCATGTCCTGCGGTGGTGGAAAAGATCTTACTGTGTTTCAGAAGAGTCATGATATTGTTCTTAATCAAGCAAAGACAACAGCTAAGTAACTAAAACTAAAGTGACTGGAACTGGCAGTGTAATTGTGAGCACTGTGGCCTCGCACCTCCAGGGTCCGGGTTTGATTTCTGCCTCAGGGTCTGCGTGTGTAGTTTGCTTGTCCTTCCTGTTTCCTCCAACAGTCCAAAGACATACAGATTAGGGTAACTGGCGTGTGTATGTGTGTGTGCCATGCAATGAATTGCCGCCCCATCCAGGGTGTACCCCACCTCGTGCCTTAAGTCTCCTGGGATAGGCCTCTGAGACCTTGCATACAGGATAAAGCGGTATAGACGATGAGTGACTAGAATGGGGTTAAGAACTGTCAGAGAAATGATTAAACCCTGGAAGGATAACCCCTCAATTCCATAAAGAAAAAAAAATCCTTAATGAGTGTGATGGGAGGTCATTTAAATGCTAGGTGAAGTCATATGAAAAAAAAATGTCCAGTACAAACCAGAGCTAGGACTCATAGTAAGAGTGAGAAATTTCCGTAAACACACAACCAATGAAATGAGAACTCACAGGATTGAGACCTATCAGAAAAGGGCTTCAGTTTGTTAGTTAGTATAAAGACTGGACTTTTGAGCAATGAAAAATGTTTAGTCTTTCTGCTAACTAACAAACTGAAGCCTGCCATGTGACCTGATGAGTCCAGACTGAACCTATTCCAGAGCGATGGGCGTGTCAGGGTAAGAAGGGAAGTGCATTAAGTGATGCACCCATCATGCATTGTGTCCACTGTACAAGCCCCACAATATGATATGAACTGAAATGCTGATGTGAACACCAAGGTATTTGAAGCTGTTCACTCTTTCCACTGGGCTCTCGTTGATCACATGGTCTGGTAGTTCCTCTCCTGCTTTGTACTAAAGTCCACTATCAGCTACTTTGTCTTGCTGACATTAAGAAGGAGGTTGTTCCTCTGGCACCAGTTTTCCAAATTCCTAATCTCCTCCAGGTTGGCTGTCTCATTATTATCAGAGAACAGGCCCAGCATGACGGTGTTATCAGCAAACTTGATGATGGTGGAGCTGGTAGTAGCCATGCAGTCTTAGCTATGCAGCTTTATTGTCCTTAGTCCCTGCCACAGGCTCCTAGAGTCACTCTGTTGGAGCTGTGACTCTAGTTTCCTAGTTTCCTCACTGCTTTGCGTCCTTCACCGCTTTCCGAGATTGTGCCTTGTACCCATCTTTGGTTGTAGTTAACAATGGTCCAGTGTCTTTTCATCCATGGTGGGGTAGGAGACGTGCTGATAAAAATTCGTCTCGATGTTGTGTCTGTTGCTGTATGAATGCCTCATGCATTGCAGTGTCTGTATCCACTTGGAAGGTGGAATATAAACGGTGCTTATTATGACTGATGTAAACTCCCGAGGAAGGTAAAAAGGAAGACATTTAATGGTTAATAGTTTAAGGTTGGATGTGCGTGTAAGGCTGCTCACGCTGTTGCACCAGCTATTGGTCACAGTTAAACAAACGCCGCCTCCCCTTGACTTTGCCAATTCCCGTGTTCTGTTCATGCGGTGAACCGAGAAGAACCAGCCAGCTGGATGGCATTGTCCGGAACCGCTGGGTTCAGCCATGTCTCTCTGCAAAAAAGATTGCAGTCCCAAATATCTTTCTGGGACTTTACCCTGGCCCTGAGGTCCTCAGGTTTGTTTTCCAGTGACTGGACGTTGGCAAGCAGGATGCTAGGCACAGGTGTGCGGTGTGCCTCTGTGTGTGTCTCAGCCTGCTCCTGATGCCGGCTCGTTTCCCCTGGGGCCACCGCTTCGGCTTCTTTGTTCACCCTCAGGATCTCACTTGAACAGCTTAGATCCAGAATTAAAAACTTTGAATTGTGAAAAAATAGAAATAAAAGGTTCTCTATCGTACTCAATGGTGAACGATTTACCAGTTACTGAAAGTGAGTTTTAAAAAAAAAAAGGGAGGAGCAGTTGTGACAGCAGCCAATCTCACCTGCGCCATCTTGGAAAAGCCCGGACTCAGAGTGTGAAAGAGTGGTTCAGGGAGCATGAGAAAACATTTTCACACATTTGAACACCACAGAGTCCAGACATTAACCCTTAGAGTCTTTGGGATGTCCTGGAGAAGACGTTACGGAGCAGACTGACTCAGCAGCATCAGTACGAGATTTCTTCTAAAAATTGCTGGCGCTCTTTAATAACATGCACCGTTACTAAGGCTAAGGGTGATCCAGTGAAGTGACTGTTTTTGGGCCAGGTAGATTATTATATTTTAATTTAAAGATTAGATTGTTTTGTGCAAAAAATCTGATAACTAGTTTTTAAACAGCACCCATTGTAGAAGTGGCAGAGCAGGTGGTGTCACAATAGGTGCAGGTTCGACTGTTCAGTTCAGTTCAGTGAGAATTAATTTATTTATTTATCATTTAGTATCATTTATTTTTATTTTTATATATATATATAATTTTCATAAGTGAAACTCCCATATGTTCTATATTCATTACACATAAAGTCAAATATTTCAATCCTTCTTTATTTCGATTATTACTAAAAACTCCACAATATTCAAATTTTTTTTGCACTTGTTTTGTTAAATCTCTTAATATCAAACAGGAATTTTGTAGCTTCAAGAAAAAAGAGCAGCTATAAACAGGACAAAGAGTTTACTGACAAATACAAATGTACTCTCCTTACTCTCTTACCATCACATACAGATAGAGAGAGCTAGCGAGAGAGAGAGAGAGACCTTTACAGATGGAACACAGTCTAGTCTGACCTGCAGTTTAAAGTTGCGTGTAAACCATGTTTTTCACTGCAGCCATTTTAGGGAAGTGATGTGAAGCTGTTCAGGTTTGAAAAAAAAATCCCCTGATTTTGTTTGTGTGTGTGTTTTTTCTCTCGCGTCTGGACCTCATAAGCACACACACACACACACACACACACACACACAAACAAGGTTTAGCTTGTGACACGCAGATGGCGGCTCTAAGACCTCGCCTCACTCAGAAACCAAACCTGCCTCCTAAACCAAAGCCACACACACAGAACACTACACACACACCAGCAGCAGCAGCCAGACAACACAAACAGGGGACACACAAGTTCTTAACCAGGACAGAAGCCCTTCAGCAGAAAGGCCATGCTCACTCATCCCAGGAGAACAGGGAGACAGTGGAGAGACAGAGGAGAGAGCAGAGAACAGAGCGGCAGATGGATGTGGGACGATCAGGTACTGAGGTTAAACCTCACACACTGTTTTACTATACATAATATGTACAATTACACTTCAAACAAAGCATACAGGTGACAGTTGTGTATATAAAATGTATTCCTCATCCATTAATCATCAATATTTAAGAAGCAGACCACAGTGTTGATTAATATTCATTAGCTGACTCACCAAGCAAAGTTTAACTTCTACTCCTCATCCTATAAACTTTTGACCTTGTACAGCTAATTCATACTATTAACTTGTACTGTTACCTTGTTCAACTACCTCGTAGCCCCCTACTGCCAAAATGTACTCATTACAACTACATCTAACTCCTACTGACACCTTGCATGTCTAACTCATATTGTTAGACCCTTTGCCTGTAACTCCTACTGCTTACTCGTATTGTTGCCAGGTGATGTGCAGGTTGTAATAAAGTCATTTCCCACATTAAGACTTTCATTAAGACACACCTGCGTGGCTTCTGGTGCTGTCCGACTGTTCTGACCATCAAACCTTCATGCTGTATTTTAGACTGAAATTACAGCACAGCAACAACAGCGGACTTTAGAAATTATCTTACCAACCTAGCTGGAAAAAGTTAGTGATAACTTTATTGTAAATTGTTAGCTTCTCGCAGCAAGATCAGGGTCATATGATCAGTGTCATAATCACGTCCTGGGTGTGAATATGAACCGATTTAAAAACAACACTGCTTTTGATGCATTTAAGAGTAGAGAAGAGGAACTTCACTCTGTTCTCAGTGAGAGCAGCTGTGCTAATCTGATGTCACTCCATGAAGAGTAAAGGAACTGATACCTGTTCTTGAGCTGAATGTGTCTTTTTTTGTCTCAAATGCAGTACTAACTATTCCTAACTCATACTGCTAACCTGTACTGCTAACTTGTACTGGTCATAAGGGATAGTTACCGCAGTGCACTATGCAGAGTGAATGTGATTAGCAATACATTTACACATAATGTAGATATAAACAGCTCCCTCACTGAACTTGAAGACTGTCATAGTGTCTAAATGTAGTTTTGTTGCAAATTAAAGTGTAAAATTTCCACTTTAAAACACAGTAAACATTTTATTCCGAAGGCTAAGGCCTCAGGCCATCAGGAACAATCTGATCATTTTGATTCATACACATTCACATTTCATACAAACTTCCATGACTTTGATTGTTTAAAACTACTTTGCAACAATGACAATTGTTAAAAGCTCTATACAAATAAAATTCTAATGAATTGAATTGAAATATAGAACAGTAGTGTGCATCAAAAGTGCTTACATCTTAACATCTTCCTTGACCAGCAGATTGGCAGGCAATATTATTTGTTGTTTGTGTTTAGAGCCAGATGGCAGCGAGACAGATGATGGCATTAAAGCTGAGCAGAGTATGAAGTCGTCTACAGCGCCCCCTCGCCACACTGAGGAGAAACACTGCCACTGCCTCTGCCACCTCCCCCGGCCAGGCATGAAGCTGGTGTGGGTTCCTGTGGATGACACCGAGCACAGAACACATGTTGAGGACACGGGCTGGAAACGGAGGAGGAGTACTGAACTTGCTCCTGTGAAATCTCCCACAATGCCCGAATGCTACAGCTGTCGGAGTTTCCGTCTCCATCACAGCCCGCAGAAGGAGACGGCAGATGAAGGCATATATGAGAGCATGGAGGTGTTCTTCTCATCACCACCTCCTGAGGAACCTGTATATCTACAGGTTCAACCATCTGATCCCGGCTCTCCAAGCCCAACCACTAAGCCAACACCCCCACCACGACCACCCTCCACCCTGCGTGCCCGCCCAAAAGAAAGGCGCAGCACACAGCCTGTTCTAGCCTACGTAATCTCACCAAGAGGAGGCCGCCCACCAATCAGAACTCACAGCAGCTGTGAAAAAGAAAGTGGAGTGCCACCTCTACGGAAACCAAAGAGAGGTAAAGACAGAGAGAGAGAGTGTGTGTGTCTTCACATTAAGTACTAAACACACTATAATAAATATACAATGTAATAATCCAGATTGCACAGGGGCTTTACACAACCACACAGGGCTCTACACCACGACACAGAGCTCTAAACAACTACACAGGGGCCCTAAACAAGTACACAATGGCTCTACACAGCCACACAGGGGGTCTGCACAAATACACAGGAACTCTACACAACTGCACATAGGCCCTACACAACTATACAGAGCTCTAAACAACTACACAGGGACCCTACACAACCACACAGGGCTCTACAAAACTACACAAATCTCTAAACAACTACACAGGGGCCCTACACAACTACACAGGAGCTTTACACAACTACACAGCGGCCCTGCACAACTACACAGGGTCTCTACACAACTTCAAGGGGGCCCTACACAACTACACAGGGTCTTTGCACAGCTAGACAGGGGCCCTACACAACTACACAGGGGCACTACACAACTACACAGGGGCTCCACACAACTACACGGGGACCCTACACAACTACACATGGTCTCTACACAACTACACAGGGGCCCTACACAACTACACGGGAGCTTTACACAACTACACAGCGGCCCTGCACAACTACACAGGGCATCTACACAACTTCAAGGGGGCCCTACACAACTACACAGGGTCTTTACACAGCTATACAGGGGCCCTACACAACTACACAGGGGCACTACACAACTACACAGGGGCTCTATACAACTACACAGGGGCTCTACACAACTACACGGGGGCCCTACACATCTACACCGGGGCTCTACTGGGGGAGCTTGCTCAAGAGCTCTGCGGGGGGGTTGAACCCATGATCTTCTGGTCAGTGGACGTCTTAACCACAAGCTACTCATGCCCAGGTGTGTGCCTCACACAAAGACAAACTGACCAGTAAAGCTGATTGAATTACACTGGGAAGCAGAAACAAGAGAGAGGGCTTCGTTATAACAGCAATGTTTTATTAATCTGACATTACGTGGCTGTTTTGTAGAGGAGCAGAAACAAGACAGAAACACAGAGACGAAAGAAGACACAGAGTAAGACTGCACAACTACACAACACAACTACACAAGTATACAGACACTCCACATCTACATAACAAAACAACTACATAACATAATACACAGCACTGCCCCAGAATACAGTCTCTCTCTCTCTCTCTCTCTCTCTCTCTCAGGAGTGGTGATCAGGAGCAGATGATCTGTGATGGAGACGACAGTAACGATCACGCTGGAGGAGGTGACAACATGCAATCGCTACCATTAGCACTTAGTGATTTCTCTTATTTACCTCTTTACAAGAGATAAGTAAGAATGAAGTGGGAATAATGGTGATGTGTGTGTGTGTGTGTGTGTGTGTGTGTGTGTGTGTGTGTGTGTGTGTGTGTGTGTGTGTGTGTGTGTACAGAGCCGGTGCAGCATGCAAGCCCTGCACCCCACCGGAGGAGTGTGAGCGAGTGTGTGATCTGCGGAGAGGTCACACTGTGGCAGCAACTTGGACTGGTGAAGCAAAGCGGAGTGTTAGACACCATCACCTACAGAGAGAGACAGAGACAGGAGGTGAGACTGAAAGACAAGCTGAAATGTAGAGGGAGGTATCTCAGTGATAGCCAGATCCCAGATTCAAAACCCAGCGCAACCAAGTCGCCACTGTTGGGCCCTTGAGCAGGGCCCTTAACCCTTAAATGCTTAGATCTATAAAGAGATAAAAATGTGGGCCTCCGAGTGGTGGAGTGGTAAAAGTGCTCACCCTATCATCCAGAGATCGCTAATCCGAATCCCGGGTGGTGCTGTAACCTCTTGCAGCCGGAGGTCTAGAGAGAGCTGATTGGCCGAGCTCTCTCAGAGGGGAGGGATGAGAGGTACTTAGCGCTCCCACATTGACGCTCTACAGCCAGTCAGGGGCGTCTGTGAGCTCGCGCATCCGCGGAGGGAGTGTGTGTGTAGCGCTCTGTGTTACGCCGTCCCCAATGGTGCGCGAGCGAGCAGTTTGAAAAGATGCGGTCGGCTGGCGTCACATGGTTCGGAGGAAACATGTGATAGTCTTCGGCCCTCCCGGCTGAGTGGTAGTAGGAGCCTTGATGTGGGAGCCCCCTAGTGACGGGGAGGAATTGGACACAACTAAATAAGGGAGAAAATAAAAATAAAAAAAGAGATAAAAATGTAAGTCGATCTGGATACGGGTGTCTCCCATATTCCGTAAATGTGCAGAAAAATAATTTTTCCCTATGGGCCAAATGAGAAGCAGAAAATATTGTAGAGGGCCAGATGCTTCGTTTCTAATGCCGACTCACGTTGTACTCCATAAACACGGCCACCTGGGGTCCGTTCTTCGTAAGTCGCTTGAAACATCCGAGATGAATTGACAGATCTAAGATGAGATCATTGTGCTAATTACGATGCGGCTAATTCGGTTCTTCGAGCACCTGTTGTTGATGATTAGTATAGCTGGATTGAGTTGTCTAGGATTACTGCGCGTTCGTGCGTTTGTTTAAAAGGCGATATGCATCGACAGTAGAAACACTTATCACAACCCCTGCGATTGGTTGACGAAATGGCAAAAGAGCAGCTCAATTTTTTTTCTCAAGCGGAGCAAGAGCTTTTATTAGAGGGTTATGGAGAATTTCAAACTTTAATAAAGATAATTTAAAATAAAAGTAATTATTAAATACGTGAGTGCTGCCCGTGTTGCATATATACTCTCAAATCCTATTTGTATTAATTTAAAGTTAGCTGAATAAATTTGATATTTTAAGTAATCATACGCACTTAAATAACAGTAAATGTCACCTCAAAGTTCCACCATCTCAAATCTATAGAGCACTGGTGGCTCATTGGGAGGTGTTACGCCTGCCATGTGAAAGACCCGGGTTCGATTCCCGAGCCAGATTGAATTTACTTTATTTGCAACAAGTTCAACAAACTCAAATATTGATAGTTCTGTTTACCTAAAATTGGAAACATCGTTACTAAAAAAAATTATGTAACTGATTACCTCAAATATTTTGAGTTTTGCCAACTTAATCGGGTTTACTGTGTAAAAGTGAAGTACAAGAACAAGTATAGTAAGAAGAAGTATACGCTGTGCTAAAGGATCTGCTAAAGGCACGCAGTGCACAAGGAATTTGAAAAACTATGCGTATAATCCTGACACCTTCAGTACCCGATTGCTCTCTCATAAACGGACAAGATATGGCTGCAACAGATTTGAGGAAATTAGCTCCACTTATATAGATGCAATCGGGGGATTGTTACATATTATTAGACACACACAGAGATTAACACACGAATGATGACCACAGCCACACACACATGTATACATATACTGTATTTATGTTTAAATACATCCATCCATATATTCATGCAAGATACTTTTCTCACGTGAGTCAGTCTGCGTCTGCGTGATCTCGCAATTTCAACCAATCATACTGTAACCCGCTAGGAGCGCAGCCTAAATCTTGTTTACATGAAATAAACCTGCTCCGGAGCAGGTTTAAGCTTATGGACATGTTGCTATGACAGCAAGTGCGAGATGCGCATCGAAGAACGAAACAATCCAAGATCAGAACAAATCCACAATAATCAAATCCAGCTAACTGGAGCTAACATTTTGAAGGGTTACCATTACAATGACTAGTTGCTAATCACATGCACTCTGAGTTGTTTCAGAGTGCCTGTATGTAAACGCACGCACCTGTAAACAGGTTCCAAAGTAAAAGCACTGCTGTTTTAGTCCATGCATTATGCAAAATTTTGAAAGTAGGTTTTATTTTCTTAATTCCAAGTAACCTTTTGCGGGCCAGTCAGAGTCGGGCCGCGGGCCATATTTGGCCCCCGGGCCTTAAAATGCCCGGGTCTGCTCTAGTGGCTGCTGCAGGTACTGTCATTAGCCCTGCCCATGGTAATAAAATAGAACTTAGGACAGAGGTCCAGTTAAAGGATTATTCTCAGAGAAGTATTCGGTTCACCCTGATGTCTTCCTCAGTAGTTTCCTGTCTGAGGTATCCTTTTTAAAAGGACATCTTTAATGGACAATAAAAGGGCATAGTCACTTTCCACCATACACCTGAAGCACTTACTGAGACACCAGATCAGTGAGTGATTTCTTCGTAAGGTCCTTTTAGTGATTTTTTTTTATTTATAATTAGCTAACCAATGTCACTAGCACAGTGACCTTAGTTAACTCTTGAGGAAGCGCAGTGCGGTTAGCCACCATCACCAGAATGAGTGCAGCGTTAGAATCTCCCGCAAGCTGTGAAACCGTGTTGAAATCGCTCTGGATAAGAGCATCTGCCTGAATGTAAATGTAAACTAACTTCAGGATGTAGAGTGAGATGAACGGACACAGAGTCACAGGCATTCAATTCAGCTCTAATCCTTTCACCTTTGACCTGTAGTGCATGTTTGAGGTATTGACCTCAGAGGCGTCGTACCTGCGATCACTCAACGTGCTCAGAGATCACTTCCTGGGCTCGCGGGAGCTGGATGACACGCTCGTCGTCCATGACAGGAAGTCACTCTTCTCCAACATCCTGCAGGTGCACGAGGTCAGCCAGAGGTTAGTGTTGTGGGCTACAGAAACTTCAACTGTAACACTTATCATCATCATCTTCATCAGTGTTTTGTGTACACACACAGGTTCATGCAGGATCTGCTGGCTCGAGTGGATGAGAGTGTGCTCATGTCAGATGTGTGTGACATCATCTACCATCACGCAAACACACACTTCTCTGTGTACATAGAGTATGTCAGGAACCAGGTGTATCAGGAGAAAACCTACAGCAGGCTAATGTACGACATACATGCACACACACACACACATACACACACACAGAATATGCCTATTTTATCTTTCATTGCTTCATGCTGTGTGTGTGTGTAGGCAGTGTAACCGTGTGTTCCACACAGTAATGAAGCGTTTAGAACAATCTCCTCTCTGTAATCGGCTGCCCTTCACCTCCTTCATGGTTCTGCCATTCCAAAGGATCACACGCATCAAGATCCTAATACAGGTATATACACACACACACTCACACACATTTTAGCCTTAGCAGTACTGCTCCTGAGGGCCACCTAATCTAAACCCTGAGAATGTTCAGTGGTACTTGTTGGTGGGCGGAGCTTGGTTTACGAGGGGTGTGTCAGAAGATACATTCTGAAAGAGACTCCACCCGGTCTGAATCTTTCCCTCAACGTGTGCTTCATGTGGCGTAATGTGTTTAATACAGTATGTGTGTGTCTTTCATTGTAGAGTATTCTGAAGAACACAGTTGAGGGATCAAATGAGGAAAACACAGCCTGTAGAGCTCTAACTACAGTCAATGAGGTTAGACAAACACACACACACACACACATACACACACAGACACAGTCCTGTTTCCCTCTGGTCAGTGATACTAACAAGTTGGTACTTCTTACTGTTTTTTTGTTCCTTCTTGAGGTTTTTCTTATAGTTTTATCAAAGTTTTACATTTTTATGATCAGTGAGTGACAAGCGGAAAAATGTTACTGATCAAATTTCACCTTCAAATTCGCAGTGTGCATATTAAGTTAATGCACAAGTACATTTTCTAAAGTAGATTGCGTTATTTTGTTCATTTGTGGCAGAAATGTGTCCCCATGTCACCTTAATCAGTGTCATGTTTTAGATTTTAATAATTTGTTTAATTACTTTTTTTTTCAAATGTAATGTATTTTATTCCAACACAGAATTAAACTCTGAAGGGATTGAGCTGAAATACCTTCTGAACAAGATCACTTAAACAGCTGGTGAAGGTGCTTAGTAAAGAATGTAAATAATTTAAGTTAAAGGTCTAAAGGAATATTAAAGTATATGACTTTTTCTTTTTGGACAGTGTATGTAAAATCAGTTTAAAACACATTAATGTGAAATCGTTTTCTTTACATTCAGGATGCAGAAAGCAATAAAAGGTCCTTACTATTTTTATACTTATATTTATATTAATAAATAATCAACATAATGTCTGAATATTAAATAGTTGTTTTCTGTTGTCTTTTGGATTACTTTCCTTTCATGCCACTAATACTTAAACGAAACAATCCTGGTTTTAGGTCCATGAAACGTTTTTATTATAGAAAAATAATCTATATGCAATTTTTTTTTACTTTCTCCAGACCATTCTTTGCCTTAAAGAAATCATAAATGAAATAACATTATATTGTTTTGTCACTTCCTCTTTTGAGTGGAGTTTATACAGCAACAAAGAACAAACATTAATAACAAATTGGTCCAATCATGAACTGGACTCCATATGAACTTAAACACATCTCCTGTTATACTGAACCTCCAGCCTCCTAACACACAGTATGAGTGCATATCAATCCCTGCTATCCGTTATCACCCAGATGAGCATGGAGTCTGGTTCCTCTCAAGGTTTCTTCCTGTTGAATCTCAGGGAGTTTTTCCCTTAGCACCGTCGCCCTCGGCTCGTCCTCGGACTCTGATCATTCTGATTCGTACATACTTTCTCACATTTCATATAATCTTTCATAATTTGATTTTGATTGTGGAAAGCTGTATTTGTGACAATCGCCATTGTTAAAAGCGCTAAACAAATGAAACTGAAGTGAAGTGAATATTAGAGTGAGTTCTGGTGCAGGTGTTTAGAGGACACGCCACCTCCCAGTGACACATCTGCTCTACAGCCAGAGCAGCTTCATCCACAGGAGTCTTTATACTTCATATTGATGATGTGTGTGTTTGTGTGTAGATGATCAAACAGGCAAACACACAGGTGGGGCAGATGAAGCAGATGGAGGAGCTCATGCACATCGCCACCATGCTGGAGTTTGACAAACTCAAGGTGCAGAACACACACACACACACACACACACACACACACACCCCTCCTGTAATTCCCACTGACCCTTTCCATCCCATAATACTCAGGCGATCCCTCTGGTGACTCGGACGCGGTGTCTGGAGAAACAGGGCGAGCTCCAGGAGCTCATTAAAGGAGGATCAATGTTCAGCTTCCGCTTCCGTTTCAACCCCATCTACATCTTTCTCTTCAATGACATTATCATCCTCACACACAGGAGGTAACACAAACACACACACACACACACACACATACACAAAAAAAAATGCAATAGTACTTATCCATCTCTGTTTCTCAGCACTGTAAATACAGAGCGCTTCCTGGTTTTTGACCACGCCCACCGATCCCTGGTCCAGGTCCGGCCCCTAGAGGGAGGAGCTCACTTAGACCACACCTTCTGTCTCACAATGCTGGAGAATCACCAGGGCAAGATGTGTGAGCGTGTGTTAAAGGCTAACACAGAGTATGTTACACACACACACTCGCATGCATGTGTACACACTTGCACACACACTTACCATTGTAATGTTTGTGTGTAGGTCAGACCTGCACCGGTGGACAGCAGCATTTCCATCCGTCTCTCTGACATCAGAGCCAAAGGAAGAAAGAGTGTATGATGACTGGGGTGAGCTACACACACACACACGCGCACGCACACGCACACACACAGATGGAGGGCCTTAACTGTGTGTGTGTGTGTGTGTCAGACTGCCCACAGGTCCAGTGCATTAAGCAGTATGTTGCAAAACAGGCTGACGAGCTCAGTTTAGAACCCTCTGATATCATCAACATCATACGCAAAACACATGAGGGTAAGTGACACGTTAAACTGTCTGTGTGCTGTAGGTGTACATCTGTTGTGCACTCCAGTGTGTGTTGCTATAGCGATGTTCATTATGGTTATGGTGCAGGCTGGTGGGAGGGGATTCGGCTCTCAGATCAGATGACTGGTTGGTTTCCTCACAACGTTGTGATCGAGGTCACTAACGAACACCAGCGCCGGCGCAACCTGCGAGAACAGTACCGGATCTCACGTGCAGTCAATCACAGCGCAGCAAGCACATCGCTCCTCCAGGCGGCCAATCAGAGCCCAGCAAGCACATCGCTCCTACATACGGCCAATCAAAGCCTATTAAGCACATCGCTCCTACAGGCGGCCAATCACAGCGCAGCAAGCACATCGCTCAGACAGGCGGCTAATCAGAGCCCAGCAAACACATCGCTCCGACAGGCGGCCAATCAGAGCCCAGCAAGCACATCGCTCCTACAGGTGGCCAATCAGAACACTTCAACCTGAACTTAATTGCAAGAGGCAAAATTGAAGTCTCAGTGGAGTTTCTTCATTACACTCTATTGGAACTAAAATCATTCAAAATTGTAATTTAATTGTTAATAAACATTGTACAAGTAAATATGTAGTGTTTGGGTGGGGGGGGATTGATGAGGTGATGGAGTAATGAGATGATGTGTATGGGTTAATGAAATGATGGAGTCAGAGTGCAGGGGCAGCCAGGATACCTCAGTCCCTGGCAGAGAAAGGCTTGAGGACCATGCTTAAAGCCTTAAAAATGGGAGCTTGCTTATGCTGGGAATTAAACCAATGACCTTCTGACCAGAAGACCAGAGTCTTTACTGTCCAAGTCCCCCTGCCCATGATGGAGTTAATAATGGGTTGATGATATTTATATGATGATACGCGTGTGTGTGTGTGTGTGTGTGTATATATATATAAAGACACTGGTTAAGTTTTCAGGTTTATTCCTCTTTTATTTCACGGTTGGATAGGGTGCATTCCATCCCCCACCCTCAACCCCACCCCACACCACACCAGGCCTTCCCCATGTGAGAAGTTCAGGCCTGTGCTGTGCGGCTCCGTGTCATCAGTGCCAGGATCAGTGAGACCAACATCACCAGGGGTTTCTGGAGTCAATGCTGCTGATAGTGAAGTGAAATCAGTCTCGAACCTGGTGCTGAACGTTTCTGGAGACGTGAACACGGGTGGAGTCACAGTCAAGCGACGCTCAGGTGTGGGTGTGGCCAAGGACACACCCAGGTCTGTGATTTAGTCGTCATGTAAAAGAGAGACATTTACTTTAGTCCATTTTCAATGCCTAATACTGTCAGGATAATAGAGGATGTGGCAACCTTGAGGCTGCTGTACACACCTGGTTCTGTAGGAACGCCCCCCTCCAACCCGACCTTCTCCTCACTCACACTGGAGTCAGAAGCTGCTAAAGCAGATTAAACGTTTATATTAACAGCACAATGAAGAGATGTATTCTGTTAAAAAGTTTACACACCCAGGCTTAAGGCATTTCCCTGCAGCATCAGTGCAGTCAGTCGCTTGGTTTTAATTGGAGAAATGTAAGAGATGTGAACTCCCTCCAGCACTGCAGGAGGCGACACTTGCTGCAATTCTGAGGATCACACGCACACAGTTCTCTTTCTTCCCCTTACAGAAACATCATGTGACTCGTTAGTGTCTCGCAAGTTCGCCCCGCATACCGTGTGCGTCCGTGTGTCCTGGGTCTGTCCACTCTGATTCAGAGGTTCTGAGCTCAGGTTCTCCGGGTTGCACCTGTAAAGATCCAGCCTGCATGTGGTTTCGGCTTTCAGTAACATTCTGTTCAAACTGATTGGACGTCTGACAGCTTTCACACACAGAGTCATCTCCGTCTGCAGACCCCCAACTAACACACATACACACTTCAGTATGTACAGCTAAACATTGGATTGCGAGCATAATTTGTTCAGGAAGCGTGCTTGTAGATCAAAACACTCATATGTCAAAGTGAATTCCCCCCCCCATAAGAAATAATGGAAACTTCATTATTAGATGACCACAACCCAAAAATATTCATATAAAAATAATTTATACAAAATATAAAGAAAAAATAAGAACAATTAACCTCCACTTTCACCACGAGCGCATGGATGTTAACTATACGAGTGATGCGCATGCACTGAGAGAGCATGGGTCTAATTCGATGGGTCTAGACCGAGTTGTAACCATGACGCTCGGAAGATAAAGCACATGTGTACTACCCATATATAAAGATCTCATTCGTTTAACAAGGTGTAATTTATTAAGAAATTTTGTTCATCTTGCAAAACGTCATCTCACAGACCAAGGTTCCACTGTATTTGTGTGTGAGAGAATGTGAGTGAGAAAGAATTCAGACCTTCCCTGTATATAGGAACAAGCTCTGCTGGAGGAAGAGCTCTGGAAATCAGCTTTCAGACTGCAGCTAATAAAGATCTGTGACATGAAACAAACCAGCTGAGAAACACTGAACACCAGCGTATGTGTGTGGATTCATATTGTAGTTATTAAGGTATTGATGGTGTACCTGCGCACTGTGCACCTGTCTGAAGATGAAGCTGTGGAGCTGAAGACGGAGTTTATCAGACTGCATTCTGGGAAGGAAGCGAGACATGGAACTTGTCTGCTGTCCATCTGTGAAACACCTGAGCAGGAGGGTGGGACAGGTGTGGGGTGAGGTTTGTGGGCAGGAAAGGGGACACAAAGAGAACAATTCATAAACAGACATTTGACATTTCATCTGATCAACTGTATGCAAGTTTTACATGAAGTGTGTGTGTGTGTGTGTGTGTGTGTGTGTGTGTGTGTGTGTGTGTGTGTTTGTCTGACCCATTTTGTATAAACTGGTATCTGGGTCCTAAATTCTCCTCAAAGGTCGCTGTAGCAACACAGTCCTGAACAAACACTTGCAGCTCCAGTCGAGGTGCAAACACAGACGCCTCCATGTTTATCACGTCCCCCAGAAAGTACACGCCTTCTCGCACCGCCAGCCAATCAGCTGCACACACCAACAGGAAGTAACATCATGAAGGAGTGCTCAATATAAACTAACCATAGACATCTTGTATAGACCGACTCGGCTGTCTCCACTGCCTGGAGCGACTTTAACAGCTTGATCTCATTAAAAATATATAAAATACTTAAATATCTTTTAGTCTCAGACAGAAACGTCACCACATGTCCATGCACAATGAAATGAGGTCGTGGTTAGTGTGCAGCCATTTAATTCGACTCTCTCTTCCAGATCCCTTGCGCACAGACACCAGGGGAATCGTTTTATTGACCAGAGTATGGCAGACTCCACCATAGGTGGCACTATGCCTGCTTTCAGCTCATAAGTATTGGACCCCCCCACCCCTCTCAGTTGACCCATTACATCACACACCAAACAGCAGCTTGTGAAGCGATGAGATGCAAGCTATCCCTGGTGTTTATGAAGTCACCCGAAGGCAGAGACCAACTCATATGTTTCTGCAGGGCGTCAACATCACGATCTCTGCTGTGCTTCTTCCATCTTCTTACACTTTAACATGTTTTGTCCTTTTGTGATTTCTGGGTCCAAGCCTGTCTGATTTAGGTATACGTGCAGGAGAACCTCGACTCCCAATCGCATCATCTGGGTCTGAAGTTTGATTTAGTATGATTTCAGTCTGCCCAAGACGTTTACTCAGACTAACGTTGTCTTGTATGTTTAGATAGACTTAAACTGGAGAGCCAATCCAGGAGCAGGAAGGTGGGACTTAAACTCAGGTCATCTTTTCGTGCACCTGCTCTGGGTTTGGTTTTGTTTTTTGTTTTTTTAGACGGTGCTTTCTCATTATAGATAATTGCTTCATGCCATACCTGGGCATGATTGCCCCATTCACCCCTCCCCTGCTGGCCAGCTTTCATTTTAGTAATATTGTTCCAAAGCAGAGTGCAGCTACAGTCTCTGATACAGTAGGAGGCATTATGCACCTAGTTGGGGTTCAAGGTGGCAATAAACACAGAAAGAGAACAAGGTGGCCAACATTTGCACCATATCTGGAGTCCTTTTCATCAATGGCCAAAATGTACAAATATTTTACTCGCTCATGAAGCACAATGCTGCTTTCGTACCAGTAACTGTTATAACTCCAGTAGTTTGTATCCTGACACTGCAATACTTTAGTTTTGCATTAGCCACGGTTTCTTCTGCAGATAAAGTAGCACTATCCAATATGGCAGAGCTTATCAACCATCTGCACTAATGTAAAGGGCAGGGTACGGCCAATCAGGTCCATACAAGATATCTATGATGCACGCACATTTACAAGTGTTTCACTCACTGGTCATCAGGTGCAGAGTGAAGTGCAGAGCGTGTTCGGCAGAGTGCACAGTCAAGTGGGGGAGCCAAGCAGGGACGAGCGAGACACGGTCAACACTAAATCTCCTGAAACAAATATATA
>QMIH01000546.1:226440-319086 GCA_003987875.1 Clarias batrachus
TCTGTCTCTCTTTCAGTCATGGTTGGATGAGAAGACCCAGTGGACGACTCGGTACGGGTGTATTGCTGGTCTCTCTGAGCTCGGCCCTGATGTGAGTCTAACACTGCTGTCTGCAGAGCGTTTAAATTGTTTTTTTTGCACATGTATGTGTGTATGTGTGCACATACATGCGCACACACACATGCCTTCATTGCACATGCTCAGGAATTTTGTTGAACACTAATCATACACCTCTCCGTACATGTCTCAGGTTCAGTATATTTTAGCATTTCATTCATTCCAACTGTTACAACCAACGTGTAATATTCACCTGAACAAATAAATGAAACGGTGCCTACCTTACCCACAAGCCGAATCACCCATATGCTCTCCAGCAGGGGGCGTAGCACAGCAAACTGTACATAAGCGCTTTTATTGGCCCCTTCCTTTTATGATCCATATCTCTTCCAGAATTACATGCAAACATTATAACACACATGTGTGTGTAAAGCAAAATCAAGTCTCATTAGATCTCATAAAGATCCATTTTCTCTCTCTCTGTGTCAGCCTGCACGTTGGGTGTGCGTGCGTTATTTGACACCTTGCACTTTCACACACAACACCCAACCCCCCCACTCCCCTCACCTTCACACACACACACATGCCCCCTACTTCTCTCGTCTTCGCTTTCTCACACACACACACACACAGTGTCTGCGCACACAAAGGATCTGGATTCTTACACACTTATCTGTCTGGACACACTTAGTACAGCCTTATCTGTCTGGATTTATTTTTACTTTTTTAAAATTAAAGTGCAGGTTAATTTATTTTATTTTTCCTTATATTTTGTATTAATTATTTTATATATTTCTTTTTTGGGGCTGTGGAACAAATAATTTGAGTTTCCATTATTTCTTATGGGAAAATACGAGTGTTTTTTTTTTTTTTTTTTACGAGTGTTTTGCTATACGAGCCAGCTTCTGGAACAAATTATGTTTGTAATTCAAGGTTCCACTGTATTGCCGAAGTTCAGGTCACAAAAAACAACAGAAATAAACAGGTATTTTTTAAAAAAATAACAAAATAAATTTTATATATATATATAGTGTGTGTGTGTAAAAATGATATGCAAAGGTTTAGGCACCCCTTGATAAATAACAGATTTAGGTGTTTTTTTAATTAAAAACATGTTAACACAGTCTCTTAAATGCACAATATTTTCAACAAACATTGGTGCATAGTCTTAAATTGAACAAAGATTTTTAAAAAATAAAAACATTATTGTGGCCCTGTGCAAAAGTTTGGGCAACCTACATAATCACTACTTAGTAACCCCTCCTCTGGCAGATATCACAGCTTGCAAACGCTTTTTAAAGCAGCTATTCATGTACTTGGGATTTTCTCCCATTCTTCCTTGCAAAAGGCTTCTAGTTCTGTAATATTCTTTGGTCGTCTTGCATGCACAGCTCTTTTAAGATCTACCCACAAATGTTCAATGAAAAATGATTTTTACAGATGGTGTGATGTTTGCTTCCAGAATTTGCTGGTATTTAGTGAAATCCATTCTTCCCTCCACCTGTGCAGTGTTTCCTGTGCCACTGGCTGCAACACAACCCCAAAGCATGATAGATTTGCCCCCATGCTTAATAAGTTGTCAAGGTGTTGTTTTTATGAAATGCTGGTCTTTTTTTTTCTCCAAACATGCCTTTGCTGATTGTGGCCAAAGAGTTCTATTTTAACTTCATCAGTCCACAGCACATGTGTCCAAAACGCATCAGACTTCTGTAGATGTTCTGTTGCATACTTCTGACGGTGGATTTTATGATGGGGTCGCAGGTAAGGTTTTCTTCTGCTGACTCTTCCATGAAGGTCTTGTGGAACGGTGCACCACCTGAGTCTGCTAATTCTTCCTGCAGGTTTTTGCAGTCAAATTGAGGTCTTGATTTGTCTTTCTGACCAGCATACGAGCAGTTCTCTCCCAGAGTTTTCTTGGTCTTCCAGATTTCATCTTGACCTCCACAGTTCCCCTGAACTGCCATCTCTTAATTACATTTCTCACTGTGGAAACTGCAAGCTTACAACACTTTGCTATCTTCTTGTAGCCTTCTCCTGTATTGTGGGCATCAATAACTTTCATTTTCAGAGTCTTACACAGTTGCTTAGAGGAACCCATGGTTGTTGAGTCAGCAAGTGTGTGCACAAGGTTTGAAGAGTCAAAGTATCTGTAAATCTTTGAAATTGGCATTTATTAATGACAGCTGCTGCCATCATCAGATCTAACGAGCTGATTAATGTCTGAAACCTTGCAAAAAATCTGAGACTCTGGAAAACTTTTGCATAGTGCCGTAATAATGTTTTTATTTTTGTTCAATTTATGTCATAAGAAGTAACTATGCATCAATGTTTGCTGAAAATGTTGTGCATTTTCATTTCCATTTCCAAGAGACACTGAATTAATATCTTTTCAATTAAAAAAAATCATCAATCTGTTATTTATCAAGGAGTGCCTAAACTTTTGCATAAGACTGTATATATATTACTAATATATATATATTACTAGTCGTTTAACAGTGCAGTCAAAAATAAAGTTAACACTACTGATAAGAACAAAGGCAAAGGAAATAATGATGGTAATAATATAAAGATTAGTCAAAGAAGAATCGTTATTGATAGAAAAGAGGGAGAGAAGAAAGAAAAAGGAAGCGAAAAACAGATTGAGAGTGTGTGAGTCTCCTGATCAGTGTGTGAGAGGTGGCAGCTCTGTGTCTGTGTGTTACAGATCTCCTGATGTATTCATAATGTGTGCATGTGTGTGTAGGTGATAAAGACACTGATCATCCCTCGGTTGTCAGTGGAAGGTGCTCGGATTAAGGCGGTGATGGAGGGACCCGTCGTCTCTAACATCGATAAGATCGGCGCCGATCATGTGCAGAGTTTACTGCTGGTGAGGACACACAGGGGTTACTCCAGGTCACTGTTTCACTGTGGGGAAATCAACATGTGACACAAAGTCTTCTTTTTCTTCCCTGTGTCTTGTGTGTGTGCGCGTGTGTATGTAGAAGCACTGTGCAAGTGTGATCTGTAAGCTGCGTTCGGTTCCTGATATAGTGGATCAGTACCGAGCGGATTACGGGTATTTGGGCCCAATGCTGTGTTCACACGTCATTAAAGCTCGAGCACAGAACGCCCTGCAGAGTCAGACTGTGAACAGAACCACGTTGACCATCACACAGGTACACACACACAGATTCCGTTCTGATCTGAGCACAATATACAATATCTATATAATCATATTTACATTTCATTATGTCTGTCTGTCTCTCCCTGTCTGTCTGCAGTCCAGACCGTCGCTGTCTGTCTCTCAGAGCAGTGTGAGCAGTGTGAGCGGGTCTCGGACCCCCAGCATCATTAAAGTTCCCAGCTCTCTCACGCTGATGTCGACTCGGCCGGCCACACCCACACAGCCATCGCCCCCGGCAACCAAATACATCGTCATGGGCACCAGTGCAGGCCCCGCCTCCACGCAGCAGGTAATGTGGAGCCTCTCACTTTAACCCAGTGTCTCTACACCATAGTCATACACCCACACACACTTACACATCTGTTACTACATTCATTCATGAGTGTGTGCCGTGTACACCGCATTTAATTAAAAGTTGCCAGACAGTTACAAAATGCTCATTGTTTGTGTGTTTTTGTTTCACAGGTGATTACACTAAGCTCCTCCCAGTCCACCTCTCCTGTGACCAGCACAGTTCCCAGTGGCTCCGCCCCCTTGCAGCCGCTCGTTAAGCTGGAGCCTGGGGTCACCGGGGTCACCGGGTCAGTCTCAGGGTCACGACCTGTACAAAAGTACATAGTGGTGTCTTTACCTTCGTCGTCATCATCGCTGGAGAAGAACAGCACATCACCGATCAGCACCGAATGCAAACCTGAACACACAGACACACACATGACTGGCTGAACACACACATACACACACACACACAAAGACAGAAGCAACATAATACCGGCTAGCATACACACACACACACAGGATGGGCTGGATGCGCGCACACAAAATATGGGCTGAATGCACACACACACAAAAAACAACACCACAATATCAGCCAAACACGTACACAAACTCTTGCACACAGTGCGGGCTGTACACACACGCACTGGACTGACCAGACTGAGGTGAGGTTTTTGTGAACTGTACAGCTATAGGACTGACACTGCTAATGTGGTGTGTGTGTGAGAGAGGATTAAAGGTTTGATATAAATGCCTGCTTTCATGTTTCAGCTTGGGTTTTATATCCTGTAATAAATGTGGCTTTTTAATTCAGTCACGTGATCAGTTGTTTCTTGGAAACTTCCGGTCTGGGAGTGTTTGCACGTGATGTTCACGTTACCGGAAGTTGTGTGTCTTGGGTGAAATCAATTAAACACTGCGGTTCCATTTGTAGAAAACATTAAAACATCACACACACACACACACACACACACTACAGTTTCACTCATGTAGAGACAACGACCGTAGAAATAATAATAGTTATTTATCAGTAAAAATTCACAGACTGATAATGTTCTTCAACGATTCAATCACGTGTGTGGGGTCACGCCCACTAACCCGGAGAGAGCGGGTTGCCAGATCTCATGTGACTCAGATACTTTACATAAAAATTAGTTTATGGTGGGTTATAAAAGATTACAATATTGTTAGTATAACAATGAGTGCAGAGAGAGAGAGAGTGCTCTGGTAGTAACATCTGAGTTACTTTCATTGTAAAACTACAGTTTGTAAGCTTCACTGACAAAGGGTTTGCAGAAATAGTTAAGTTGTTTAAATTAATAATCTGCTGATCTTTAATGTAATGAGTAATATTATTATTATTATTTCAGGTTGAAGCCCACGTAAATGTCCGTCTGTCTTTCTGTACAGCAGAACTCTTTGTCTAACTTATTAACACTTAATTTTACAAAATTAAGTAATTTCCCTCCTTGTGTATCTTGTATCTTGTTGTATGTTGTACTTTGGTGGTCAGACAAATACACTCCCTGTTCGGTAATCGGAGAGTGAATCACAGATGAGAAATGGGAAAAGTAGATCGGATAAAGATGAAGTTTTGTCTTAAAACGACTCCAGTGTGTTAAAATTCACTTATACCACTTCAGCGCTGTTATTTCAAAGTGAAAATATGAACTAATCCCAGTAAAAACATTCAGTTTATCTTTTCTAATCAATATCTATTGGTTCAGGTGTTTGTTTAAATTGAGACAGTAGTGCATTAGTAGCTTATTTTAAAGTAGATGATTAAATCCCACACGTAACTGTTCATAACATGACTTTTACTCTACATTTAGATTTCACTGATGGTGCAGATTAAACTTCAGGCAGAGATCTAAGGGCTGAACAAGTCTCATTACATTCTGTCCAAACAGTTTTGTGTGATGGTTTTTGGTCCTCCGGTGTTTGAAACTTAAAGAAATCACTGAGACAGCGAGTTCTGACTAACATACAGATAAAACATTTCCTTTTATTTATACATAATCGGACTGGGCGTGGTTAGAGACATACAGGGGAGGGGTTTGTGTATGTGATCTGGCAACCCCGAGAGACACCCGGGGACAGAGTGAGTTCAGATTTTCCGGAGTCCATCAGTTTCGCTTTTGTCCTCCGTTAAGACACACACATACAGAGGTTCAGTCTGCGTGTCGGTGAGTTAAAGTTTATCTAAACTCTACCTGGGAATGCGTGACTTATGTAAACATGGTTATTGTACAACTTACTGCGTGCGTGCGCACATAGTGCTGACTGTTTTTGCGCGCGCGCGTGTGTGTTTGTGTGTGTTGTAATAAACAAGTGTACTCAGTTTGTTTAGCGTCAGCTCGCGCTCATCAGCTGTGCTTCACTTTTAGTCGTCTCCTCTGCGCGCGCGCGTGTTTAAGCTCACACACACTGATGTCACCTGAACAGGTGAGACACACACAGAGCTGAGATCTGAGATCAGGATGTAGGGCTGGAGTTATGAGGAGGCCGAGCTCCACCCTGCTGACTTATCAATGCATTACACACACACACACACACATCAGGAAGAACTTCAGCTCAGTTACACACACACATACACACAGAGTTAAACAAAGTTATTATTTCTTTTTAGACACACCCACACTGTGCGTTTTAGCTAGAAGTGTGTGGTCATATTTAATGATGAAATCTTTACATTATTTCCTATACAAACATGTGACACACACACACACACAGAGTGCTGACAGTGTTTTCTTCTTCCTTCCTCTGATCATACTGTAGATTTAACTCGCTGTCTCTTCCTTCATCAGGTTAATAATCGCTGTGTGTTTATTCGCCGAGTGTTTAAACATCTAATACAGAAAATAAACACTTGACATGAATAAACACCAACTAAACTAACAGATGGACTACAGGAACGTTTACAGTGAAATGTGATTGATCACATGACACAGAACAGAAGGAAAGTCACACAGACTAATATTTCACTCATTCACCTTTAGCTTTGATTATACACACACACACCATGGTGTCCAGTTCATATGTCTAAATAGTTCCTCGTGCTCCCAGAAGCACTGGATCAGAAACTCTATAGATGTGATTTCCTGGTGATTCAGTACATTCAGGTGGTCATTTGATGGTCATGTGACTTCATTTTATTGCCACATAACGTTGCTGAGTCTCGACCTGAGCAACTGAAGCAACTCCAGATCATAACACTTTCTCCAGAGGCTTGTACAGTGGACACTATGCTTGATGGCTGCATCGCTTCATGCGCTTCCCTTCTTTCTCTGACACGCCCATCACTCTGGACTCGTCAGGTCACATGACCTTTTTCCAATCGCTCCAAAGTCTTAATCTTAATCCTCTTTTTTTTCCGGATACATCTCACTAACGCACAGCTGTTTAGTCCTAATCCTGTGAGTTTTTTTCATGCATCTTCACCAGACGTTTAAGTAATTTCTCATCACACTTGTTCAGGATGTCTGATCACATTCCTTGTGTGGAGTTGAGGTTCAGCTTGATACTCTCAGGTTTCAGTAATGTCTCAGACCGTTCTTAACGCAGGTCCATCAGATGCAGAATGATGTTGTGACTCATCTAAAGCACAGTGACCTTTTTAAGACTAGACAGGTTATACAGATATTATAATAGTGTGTTTTATGATTGGGATTAGATTAGATTGCATTAGTTTAGAGATGATTAGAGATTACTGTAGATATATACATAGCTATAGGTTCCATACTTCCTTCATGTTCATGGTAAATAGTGTTATTTTTGTCAACGAAAATAATGATGGAAAGTATTCAATGACGATATTTTTTCCTGTGACTAAGATAAGACGATGATGAGACAAAAACAAATAATATTTGGGCCCATTTTTATGAGGCAGTGTATATGTCTTAAACCAAACTTCAAATACACACACAAACTCTCCATCTTGTATGTGTGTGCGCAAACTTGATATGTAGTTGTTTGATTTAAGCCGTATACGGCGCCTCATACAAAGGGAAAAAACGGAGGAAAAATGTTGATGTGTCCTAATATTGGAGGGGAAACAGTGGCACACAAATGCTGGGAAAAATACCACAAACCTGCAGAGACGCATCAAGGCATCCCATAATAATCACCCAGTTATAAAGCATTTCTGTGGTAATCATGTTAGCAGATGATAATTATGTTGTGATGTGTTTTATTTTATACACATTAATCTAATAGCTTAGAAAATGATTGTGACCCAGTGGAGCTACAACAGTTCATGTGTGTAAATTCATTAAAAAAAAGTTTCAAAACACTGTCCATACTGCTCCTATTGTTTTGTAGGTAAATGACTATGCTTTATGTTTTATGCAGTTGTTGTGATGTTAACAATAAACATAATTAGCTGAAAACACCAAATGAAAAGATAATTATTTTGTGAAAATCTTTTTTGGGGGTTTTGACTGTAGGGTTTATTAACAATAATCTATTTGTTAAAATGTTATGTTTTCATTGGCTAAAACTAGACTAACAAAAATAGGATAAAATTGACTAGATATGATGATAACTATCAGGAAAATTTATCTCAGGACTAAAACTATGACTATAATTGAAAATTGTGTTTAAAAGCTGTTTGAATGCTAAAACACGGCTCAGTGCTCAGAGACGTTTGTGGTGATGGCTGCGATGAGTCTGGTGTTCCTCAGGCTGTGCTTGTGTGTGTGCGTGTGTGTGTGCGTGTGTGCGTGTGCGTGTGTGCGTGTGCGTGTGTGCGTGTGCGTGTGTGCGTGTGTGTGTGTGTGTGTGTGTTAGTTAGTCAGTCATGGGTCGTTAATGAACAATCAGTCCTTTTTGAACGAATCTTTAATGTGACTCAGAAGAACGAGTAGTCTCGGAGAGTGATTCGTTCGTTTTCTACTGAACGCACAGCATCACAAAACCTCCGTAGGTTCTGTACAAGAAACAGAAATGACTCGTTACTGCTCGAGTCTTTGGTCCGAGTCATTCATTCTTTTGTCACGTGACTCCCATAGATGCTATGAAGTGTAATAGAATCAAAAGAACGAACGACTCGGACTAGAAGATATGATGGTGAGCTGCTCATTCTGTTTATAATATATCCTTAACTGCATTGTAATATTTTCATTACTGGAACTATAGACTTGTGTGTATGTAGACGTGTTGGGGGTGATGGATTTTATTTCTGATCAAAAGAACGAAATGAACTAAATGACTCAAAGATCCGAGTCACTAAAATGATCCAACTACTGTGTGTGTGTTTATATAATTTTGTCTTGATAGTGTTGTTTTGCTTTTAGTTTGGTTTCTATTTGTTGTCTTTGATGCAACTCTCTCTCTCTCTCTCTCTCTCTCTCTCTCTCTCTATCCCTGTCTCACTCCGTCTCTCTGCGTCTCTTTCTGTCTCTGCAGGATGTGAGAGATGGAGGATCGCTCTCTGCTACAGAATATTAGACAGACTCCTAAACCGAGTCTTCCAGTTCTGAGTGCGTCTCACCTACAGTCTCCATACCTGTCTCACATAGTCTCCACCTTTCACTCTCTACACCTCCCTCACCTAGTCCCTACACCCGTCTCACTCTCTACACCTGCCTCAACTACAGTCACTTCACCCGTCTCACTCTATACACCTGTCTCCCTCTCTACACCTCCCTCTCACTGCTTGGGGAACTGAAAGACAGCGCTGAGGGAAAGCTCTCACATCCACATTTTATCCCTCGTGATCCTCTTTTCCCTCCTGATTCTACACACAACGCTCCACAACAAGTACAACATGTGTTTGAAATGTTTTTGTTCATTTATAAAAAGAGATAAAGACCAAAAATACCATTTCCATAAGTATTCGCACCCATCACTTACTATGTGGTTAAAGCTCCTTCGTCTGCTTACACACACACACACACACACACACACACACACACACTCATTGTCTGTTCTGTTTTCAGTAATCTCCAAACTGCTGGCCGTTGCGTTACCTGTTGCTCAACTCGTCATCGGTGCGTAAATTTACTTAAAGTAAATTCATACCTAACTTCATTGAAAGTACTTTTTTCTGGACTGAATCTCTCTCTCTCTCACACACACACACACACTCTCTCTCTCTCTCTCTCTCTCAGGTGTGCTGTATCTGGACAAATGTCCCCGTCAGACTCTGATTCCGGTGTACCTGATAGTCCAGGGTGTGTTTGCGCTAGTGCTGGTCTTGCTGTCGTGTCTCCCCTGCACTCAGGAGGAGGAGAATGGGGGCGGGGCCATCAGCACCTTCTGCACCACCTGGAACTCCCTCATTACACTCTTCCTATTCTGCTGGTTCATTGCAGGTGATCACTCGCACACTAGTAATAAACCTGAGGTGTGTGTAAGGTGACAGTAGTTGATTGAATTGGCTTGTGTGTGTGTGTGTGTATGTGTCTTGCAGGTAACGTGTGGGTTTACTCCATCTATGAACCAAATTATGACCCAAGCACGCCGCTGTACTGTGCTAAGACGCTCTACCTGTTCACGTTTTGGACCGTCACGCTTGTCTACATCATCATCGGGTTGATTATCACAGCTGGCTGCTGCGTCATGGTCTGCATGTGTGTTTGCGGTCGAGGAGGACTCTCCAGCGGCATTTCCGATGACGTCTGACAGACACACGTCACGCACATCAGACATTTAATTACACACATTATATACATCTTATACACACACACACACACTCTCACGCTGTCTAAGACTGGGAAGGAGTGGATCACATGATCTTTTCTTTATGTATGTTATTGTATGTGTGTTTACACTGATTTATTAATATACTTCTGCTTTATAGTGTACACATATGTATTGCTTTTGCATAATAAAGTGTTGTATAATTCTCTTTGCACAGATAGAAATTTGAGGTCACATAGCTTCTGGTTTAAAATTTACCCTTATGGAATGTAATGTATAATTATTGTTTTTTTTTTTTTTTCATTTACACACACCTTACAGACTTTGATGAGGTGTGTATCAGTGACCAGATCAAACATTGTACCCATAATGCAATAACTTTAATAAAAACATTAACATATTTATCATAAATGTGAACCTAATGAACCTAAAAACATAAATGTACTTTATTGGGATTTTATGTGACAGACCGACACAAAGTGAACTAAATGACTCAAAGAAAATATGCGAAGTTGTGAAGTTGACGGAAAATTATAAATGTTTTTCAAAATGTTTTACAAATAAAAATCTGAAAAGTGTGGCGTGCTTTGGTCTTCAGCCCCCCATACATACCCCTAACTAAAATCCAGTGAAACCAATTGCCTTCAGAAGTCATCTAAGTCCAGCTGGGTGTAATTTAATCTCAGAATAAATACAGCTGTTACTGTGAAGCCCTCAGAGGTTTGTTAGAGAACATTATTGAACAAACAGGATCATGAAGCCCAAGGAACACACCAGACCGGTCAGGTATAACATTATGAAGAAGTTTAAAGCAGAGTTAGGTTATTAAAAAAATATCCCAAGAACATCTCACAGAGCGCTGTTCAATCCATCATCTGAAAATGGAAAGAAAACAGCACAACCACAAAACTACCAAGACAGAGCCGTCCGCCTGATAGTAAACTGATAGGAGAGCGTTAATCAGAGAAGCAGCCAAGAGGGCCATGGGAACTCTGGAGGAGCTGCAGAGATCCACAGCTCAGGTGGGACTATCTGTCAACAGGACAACTATTAGTCGATTACAAATCTGACCTTTATGAGCGATTGACAAGAAGAAAGCCATAAGAAGTCCTGTTTGGAGTTTGCAACAGGCCATGTATCGGGGACAGCTAACATGTGGAAGAAAGAAGTGCTCTGGTCAAAGGAAACAAAAATGTTATTTTTGGCGTAATGCAAAACACTATGAGCTGCTGGAAAACTAACCCTGTGCATGGTGGTGGCAGCATCATGTTGGGAAACTGGGAACATGATGCTGGTCAGAGTTGATGAGAAGATAGATGGAACCAAATACAGGGCAATCTTGAAAGAAAACCTCAGACTTTAACGTGATTCAGAAGAGTGAGTAGTCTCAGAGAGTGATTCATTCATTTTCTACTGGGCGCGCCTGCGCAAAGCATCGCAAAACCTCCGTAGGTTATGTACAGGAAACAGAAATGAGTTGTTACCTCTCGAGGCTCTACTAGTGTGAGTCGTTCGTTCTTTTGACTCCCATAGTCGCTATCAGTGCAATAGATTCAAAAGAACAAACGACTCGGACTACAAGACTCATGAAAACAACCGCTCAATTCTGCTTCCTGTGTAATGCATTGCTTAGCGTCTATGAGAGTCACGTGACAAAAGAACGAACGATTCGGACCAGAAGATATAATATCATAATATGTCATTAGCTGCACTGTAATATTTTCGTTACTGGAACTATAGCCATGTGTATGTAGACGTGTTTGGGGGACTGTTTATTGAAAATGTAACATTTTATTTTATTTCTGATCAAAAGAACGAAATGAACTAAATGACTCCAAGAAAACATTCATATTGATGAACGAGATTCAAAGAACCGAGTCACTAAAATGATCCAGACGTCCCATCTGCACATCCACCAGCAGAGGGCACGAGAGGAGCGATTGCGCTTTATTTGCGCCGCATGACTGATCGCCAGAATGGACCTCGTCCTGTAATGAATAAAGTCTCCGCCCCTCCGAAACAGGGTTTGATTTTTTTTTTTTTTACAGTGGGAGTATTTTTGGAGTGATTTGGCAACCCGGATCAGAGCTCAGCCCTCCGGAGTGTGCAGCTTTTATTTCACTCAGGAGAACTTCACCATGAACTTCAGCGTCCGAGCAGCGCGGCAGGAGGACTGCACAGACATCCAGAAAATGATCATGGTGTGTGTAATTACAGTTTTTAAAGAAACATCAGCCTGTTGCGCGCGCGCGTGTGTGATTATATTTTTAAGGTAACATTATCCTGTTGTCTGTGCAGGAGTTAGCAGTGTATGAGAAGATGGCTGACCAGGTGAAGATCTCACATGAAGGTGAAGCTCAGTGTTAGTCAGTGTTAAGAGGAGTTCGGGTTCTGAGTGTAAACGCGGTTCTGATAAACGAGTCCAACATGTAAGTGTTAAACCATGCAGTTCCTCTAATGACCACTAGAGGCTCCTAGAGTGAGTTAATCCCCGTAGGGTCCCATAATCTATTCAATTCAATTTTATTTGTAAAAAGCTATAAATAATGGTCATTTAATTGTGTAAAGCAGCTTTACACAATTAAAATGAAATTATGGAAATGTGTGTGAAATGTGAATGTGTATGAATCAGAATGATCAGATCGTCCCTGATGAACGAGCCGAGGGCGACGGTGCTGAGGGAAAAACTCCCTGAGATGGTAATAGGAAGAAACCTTGAGAGGAACCAGACTCACCAGGGAACCCCTCCTCATCTGGGTGATAACGGAGAGCAGGGATTGAGCTGCACTCATACTGTGTGATAGGAGGCTGGAAGTTCAGTATAACAGTGTTTAAGTTCATATGGAGTCCATGTTCAACATTACAACATAAATAACCATGTTTACAGCCTGGGAGAAGAAACAGGGCATCAGTGGTAGGTTTCTTGTCTGCCATATGGAAGGCCCAGGTTCAATTCCCACCCAATGCCCAAACCCCACCCCCTGGATGCAGTGTTGGTCTCAAGCCTGGATAAAATGAGAGGGTAACATCAGGTAGGGAATCCTGCGTAAAACCTGTGCCAAGCTGTGTGTGCATCAGATGGTCGGTCCGCTGTGGAGATGACCCCTCAACAGGAGGAGCCAAAAGACAACAGTTTTGGTCTCTGTAGCTAGATTTCACATTTATGACAACTGTATAAGGGGGTGAATATTTATGTAACACATCAGTTACAATTATATTAAGCCATAAAATTATACATAATTAGGGGCGTGGCTGATTTGACTGACCCTTCCATTAAAGATATCAAGGCACTAGCTGCCTACTACGCATCACATTAGCTAACCTGCTAACTGGAATCAGTGTTAACTTGCCATAAGACGTGTAGGATTGACACGGGACGGTACGGACGACCGGGTTCAATCAAATGCGATAGCGTATAAATTAATGTTAGCCAAATTAGCATTTTGGTTAAACTAAAGCTAGGCTTGCTAGTGTGTGGTATCTAAAGTAATTATGCATGTTCCAAACAACAGCCTGGCTCCATTTGTTCCGCCCATTTATGGATTAACCAGGGTTTAGGCGGAGCTCCTGCCAAGATGGCGGCGCCCACAGCTGAGCTTCAACACCGCTCTTCAGAAAACCTGCGGGAGACATCACCAAGGGTTTGTCCAGCTCTTTTCATAGAGTCCATGATGTGTGTTTGTGTTTGTTGGAGTAGAGCTACAGAGAGATGGATTTGGTCCAAACCCGTTTTATCAGTGTCTGGTAGCCGAGGTGCCTCAGGAGCTAGGATCTGAACATGGTGAGAAAACACACACACACACACACTTGATCATTCACTTTCCCTAATCCTTTGGAAGTGCATAACACACAAGTGACCACTAGCAGTACAGTAAAGAGTGTGTGCGTGTGTTTGTGTGTGTGTATAGGACACACCACAGTTGGCTATGCACTCTATTTCTACACCTACAGCACATGGAAAGGGAGGAGCATCTACATGGAGGATCTGTATGTCATGCCAGAGTTCAGAGGTGTGTGTGTGTGTGTGTGTGTGTGTGTCTTTTTTTTCTCTGAGCAGTGTTACACATGTTTGTCTCTCTCTTTTCTCACAGGTAGAGGTATCGGGAAAGGATTGATGTCGTCTGTAGCTCGAGTGAGTTCTGATTCAGATTTAGGTTTTTACATTTCTTGATAGGTCAGGTGACTGCAGTGTGTGTGTGTGTGTGTGTGTGTGTATATGTGTGTTGTAGGTGTGTGTAGAACAGCAATGTGTGCGTCTGCAGTTCTCTGTGTTGGATTGGAATAAACCGTCTCTGGATTTCTACTTGAATAAAGGAGCGGAGGATCTGACAAAGGAGGAGGGCTGGCACATGCTGCGCTTCCACGGTGCAGCACTCGACAAACTCGCACTCGAGGCACCATGACAACCAACACCACAGCCAACGTCACCTCAATCCACCCCGAAATCAACCCCAGAATCATTGCTGTAACAAACTCCCATCACCATAATCGGCATCAACATTAGAAATAGTTCAGATGAATGGAACATGTACAAATAACCTGATTTTGTATTTAATCTGGTAACTAAATGGGTGACTGAATTCTTCTCTAAAGGCCTCACTGTGTTCCAGATGTCACCTTAAACTGAGACCAGGGTCACTCTGTGTGTAGTTAAACATCTTACCTGGGGTTCCTGGTGCTAACCAGGAGCCCTGAACATCTTCAGCCTTGTATCTAATGAACAGCAGGACTGAAGTACCTTGCTGTATACACTGAGGAAAAAGCAGGTTGATGAAGGTACATGTGGAGCTGCAGGGCCACATCAGAACAAGACTAGACACGGAAGTAATCTAGCTGTGGTGTAGACGTGAAGTATGTAACTTGTAAGTTAAGTTGATTCATGTCTTTTCTATGATGAAATGCGTGTATAAATTCCAGTATATAAACTGTGTGATTTCCACCTGTCCCTCGTACCCCTCTGAGGTTAATGTACGATACATGTAATGGTACAGGTACAGGTGGCTACCTGGACGATGGTGATTCTGTGAGCTGCAGATTTGAATAAATACTCATTGAGCACGTCACTGACTGCTGAGTTTTGATGTACAGCACTGGGTTTCCATTACCACCATTAAGACAATTGCCACCATAACCAACAATGTAAATACAAAGTATTGGTGCAATGAAGATGGAATAAGACACTTTCACCAGAAAATTCACCAGATAATTTACTAAACAGTAATTCATCATTGTGTCGTGTTGTCAGATGTTCTGCTTAGCTGACTTCAGTGATCACGTCATGTAGACTGCGGAGAGGCTGATAGATGTGCTAGGTATGGAATTTAAAAGATTAAAAAAAGTGACTCTGACACTAAACTCGTTATGATTAATCCCTCATTAGATTATGTTTAGGCCTGTTGAGGTAATTAAAGATTTCAAAAGGTTTTTTAAAATGGTTTGTTTAGAATAGTATTTAGCGTAGTCTATACATTAATCATTGTATCAGTTTATCATGACATCATTTCATGTCTACTTTTCTGCTCCTGCTTGTAGATTCTTAAAGCTGAATTAACCTGTTTTTACTTGCTTTTATAAAAACGAACAAAAGGTCTGATATTTTAGCAGTTTTTCATGCTAGTGCGAAAGCTTTCAAGTGAAATGTTTGTTGTCAGTATTTCACTGTAGAACACTACATGCATAATGCCATAGCTTTAATAAAACACATTTATCATAGTTCAAGTTCAAGTAGGCTATATTGTCACTTTAATCATATACTTTTAGTACACAGTGAAACAAAACAATGTTCCTCCAACATAAATTTACAGCATAAATTAACAGAAAAACTAAACTAGCTAACTAAGAGACCTAGTTAGCTGGCTAGCGGAGACAAGACAGATTGACCTGACAACATAAATTTAGAACATAAATTAACCAAAACTAACTAGCCAACGGGCGGCACGGTGGTGTAGTGATTAGCACTATCCCCTTGCACTGCCAGGGTCCGGGTTTGATCCCCGGCCAGGCTCGATTCCCGTCTCTGTGTGCATGGAGTTTGCATGTTCTCCCCGTGCTTGGTGGGTTTCCTCCGGGTACTCCGGTTTCTTCCCACAGTCCAATGACATGTAGGTTAGGCTAATTGGCGTTCCCAAATTGCCCGTAGTGTGTGAATGAATGTGTGAGTGTGTGTATGTCTGTGTGCCCTGCGATGGATTGGCTCCCTGTCCAGGGTGTACCCTGCCATGTGCCCTAAGTCTCCTGGGATAGGCTCCAGGTCCCCCGTGACCCTGAATACAGGATTAAGCGGTATAGATGATGAGTGAGCGTGAGTAACTAGCCAACTCCGAGAGGAAGACTATCTACAGTTTTTTTTTTATTTTTTATACAGACAACAAAGTGCACGTGCAAATGTGCAAACAAGAGCAAAAAAGTGACAGTGCGACAAACATGACATAACATAACATAATACTCTATGGTGTTGAGGTAGTCGAAAAACAGTAAACGTTCCTTAACGTAGCCGCAATAATTAAAAAGTTAGTGCAAAAAGTAATTCAGTAATGAATATTGTGCAAAAGAGCATTTACAGGTTGGTGTGTACAATAGTCTGGTAGTGTAGATCAGTGTGTTTTGCGTTTGTGTTGTTTAGTCAGTCCAGTCTCAATGTTTTGAGGTAGTTGAGTTAAGCTGAGTGATAATGTTTGTGTGTGTGTGTGTGTGTGTGTGTGTGTGTGTGTGTGTGTGTGTGTGTGTGTGTGTGTATTATCAGTCTAGTCCCTTTTTGTTGAGGAGATGGGTGGCTTGTGGAAAAAAGCTGTTGCACAGTCTGGATGTGTGTGCCCGAATGCTTCGGTACCTTTTTCCAGATGGCAGGAGGGTAAGGAGTGTGTGGCAGAGTATGGCACAGTATGGCCGATATGGCATAGTTCCTAAACCAGACAGTGATGCAGCTGCTCAGGATGCTCTCAATAGTTCTGTAGTAATATGTGAAGTATGGAGGGTAGGGAGGGACACAGTGTTGCACGGGGGGATGGGGGGTCAAATAAAGGTGAGCCAAGTTGACGGACATGAGTGGTCTCTAATGATTTGGATACATGTGCCACCGCTTTATAAAATGCGGCCAACTGAACAAGGTGTCAGAAGTTGAGTAACTTGAGATAATGCGCAACTAAACAGTGAAACGTGCGACAGTTTAGCACGCAAAGTTTGACAGGTAAAGAGGACAGGCTGGAATTGCGGCTAGCACACACGAGGCGGCACTGTCAACATGGATCAGTTTCAAGTCTCACCACCAGAAAAGTGTACTTTTAAAGCTGAAGAGTGGCCCAAGTGGATTAAGCGAATTTGAAAGATTGCGTCTGGATTAGAAAGTGGAAGAGAATCAAGTGAACACACTGATCTACACTATGGGGAAGAAGCTGAAGATATCCTGGTCTCTCTACTTTTAAGCCACATGGAAGTAAGTGAGTACGACACAGTTAAAAGTAAACTAGAGGCTCACTTTGTATACCGAAGAAATAGAATTTTTGAGAGAGCTAAATTTATCCAGAGGCAACAAGAAACAGGTGAATCAGTAGATAACTTCCATACAGCTCTGCATTGCCTAGCAGAGCATTGTGGTTATGCAGCCCTGCATGATGAGATGGTGAGAGACAGACTCATGGTGGGATTGAGAGACAAACGCTTATCAGAGCAGTTACAAATGGATGCAGAGTTGACTTTAGAGATAGCTATCAACAAGGCTCAACAAAGTGAACAGGTGAATAAGCAGATAGAAATGCTTAAAAGGGATACCTCCAACACTCAGCCTGATAGTGTGCAAGTGAGACAGCGCAGTAGTGTGCATGCAAAGGCAGGCATCCCGTTAAGAAACCACTGGAGGGAAAACAAACACAATGTAAGAGATGGGCTCTCTGACTGAGGCCCTCCGGGCAGAAAGTCCAGGATCCAGTTACAGTGGGAGGTGTTCAGGCCCAACAGTCTCAACTTCCCGATCAGTTGTTGGGGGATGATAGTGTTGAATGCTGAGCTGAAATCTATGTACAGCATTTGAACATATGTGTCCTTATTGTCCAAGTGTGTGAGGGCAAGATGGAGTGTGATGGAGATGGCGTGGTCCGTTGAGAGGGCTCTCTCTGATGGCCCGAGAAAGTTTGACCCTTGCTCTTCTTAGGACCACCTTGTCCCCAGCTCTGAAGGCAGAGTCTCGGGGTTCTCAGAAGTGCACGCACCTCCTCAGTAATCCATGGTTTCTGGTTGGTTTGTGCGATGATACTCTTGGAGACAGTGACGTCATCGGTGCACTTGTTGATGTAGCTGGTCACTGATGGCGTGTACTCCTCCAAGTCGATGTAGTCCCCGTAAGTTGCAGCCTCCCTAAACATGTTCCAGTCAGTGTTCTCGAAACAGTCCTGAAGAGCAGAGATGGCTCCTGCTGGCCAGATTTTCACCTGCTTCAGAACCGGTTTTGAACGACTGACGAGTAGTCTGTGTTCTGGAATTTGCATAACAGAAATGTGTTCTGAGTAACCGGGGTGGGGGCGGGGCTTTGCCCAATATGCACCGGGAATGTTTGTATAAACAAGATCCAGCGTGTTTTCCCCTCTTGTTGCAAAGTCCAGATACTGATGGATTCTAGGAAGCACTGACTTGAGATCTGTATGGTTGAAATCTCCAGCAACAATAAACAATCCATCCGGGTGTGTATTTTGCAGTTCGCTAATCTTTGCATACAGTTCCCATAGCGCTTCCTTAGCATTAGCGCTAGGTGGAATGTACAGTCGTGGCCAAAAGTTTTGAGAATGACACAAATATTAGTTTTCACAAAGTTTGCTGCTAAACTGCTTTTAGATCTTTGTTTCACTTTCACTGAAATATAATTACAAGCACTTCATACGTTTCAATGGCTTTTATCGACAATTACATGACATTTATGCAAAGAATCAGTATTTGCAGTGTTTGCCCTTCTTTTTCAGGACCTCTGCAATTCGACTGGGCTGCTCTCAATCAACTTCTGGGCCAAATCCTGACTGATAGCAACCCATTCTTTCATAATCACTTCCTGGAGTTTGTCAGAATTAGTGGGTTTTTGTTTGTCCACTCGCCTCTTAATCAATGGGATTAAGATCTGGGAAGTTTCCAGGCCATGGACCCAAAATTTTAATGTTTTGGTCCCCGAGCCACTTAGTTATCACTTTTGCCCTCTGGCACAGTGATCCATCATGCTGGAAAAAAAGCTTGTTCTTCACCAAACTGTTTTTGTGATTGTTGAAAGAAGTTGAGACTTACCACACAGAGCTGTATTTCTGTCGGCGCAAAACAAGGCTAGCCCATCTAGCTGAATGGCGGCGTCCGGTATTCTGTCGCTGAGCTATGCCTCCATGAAAAAAAAGACACAGCAGTCTCTGACGTCACGCTGTGTAGCCTGCTGGAGTCGGATGTAGTCCAGCTTATAGTACAGGGAGCAGACGTTGGATAAGATAATGGATGGGAGAGCCGGCCGACTAGGTTTTGTTTTTAGCCTAGCACAGACTCCCACCCATTTGCTACGCTTCTGCTTCCTCGCGCATCGCTTCCGATGTCCCCTTCTCCGGCTGATGGCATCAGGCAATGCCGAGGCCTCGAGGCCTTGTTCACGCAGCAAGCAGAGGTCGCGTAGCTTTTCCCGCAGCTCATCGTGGATGTCATTTTTTTCCGGGTTATTTCGGTACAAAAGTGTCTGGCGGTGATATATACGGACACCATTTGCGCCGATGTCCATATACAGAGTAAAATAAACGCGCTACACACAAAAAGTAAACAACGTAGCACCATTTTGGCATAAAAGATATTATTAAAGAATAGGCAGAGCTGAGGGACAGTGGAGCCTGTCCAACAAACCATTTATAAGTGTACTTTGAATTAATAGAAATACACTGTGGGTGAAAAGTCAACTAGGCATTGAAAATGCTGGTCTAACCACGCACGCACAGTATGAGCAAAAAGGGGTGGTGCACCATCCTGCATGTAAAATACGTTTGCCAATGTTCTCTAGTCATTAAATATTGCCTAGTCAATTTTCACCCACCCTGTAGTATTAGAACTAAAGTGGGTGGAAGACAACAATTCCACCCACAGTGTAACGATCGCTTCAGATAGCCTGTCAGCTCTTAAAAGTATAAAATCTGTATAGACTACATAACAGGGGTTCAGACATTCGCCTGCTCTGGGTTTCTGCACATGTACAGTAGGTTTGGGGGAATGAAAAGGGACATGGTAATTCTACTGAGCAAAACTGATCAAGGAACGACCTGTATAAGGTGTGGTGCAAATACTGGCACACTTGTGATACAGAATTGATGCCAGGTTTGGGAGCAGTATAAAGGCGAGGAAGAACCTGGAGTGAAGATTATGGTGTGTGTATGTGTTTGTAGTTATATTTGTTTTTATTCAGGGTGACTTAAAAAGTACTTTCCATCATTAAAAAAGTTTCCATCATTGAATAAATTCTTACACTGGGTTACTTGGTTACTAAGTATCATCAGTCACACACCATTGGGAAGTATTTTTTTTCTTCTTCTTCTTCTTTTTTTATTGTGAGGGGTGTGGTGGTGGGATTAACCCAAATACTTAAGAAACAGATCGGTCTTTAGTCATCTCTTAACGATTGCCAGAGACACAGCTGTACAGACATCTAGAGATAAGTTTATTCAGCCACATAGGAGCAAGAACAGAAAACAGTCTAGATGAAGGTTGAATGTCTTCTTTGATCCCTGAGAGACGGTGGGACAAGCTGAGCAGTGCTGGAGGATTGGAGGGAACGTGGTAAGGTGCGGGTGTGATTAAAGCAGAGAGGTAAGTCAGTGCTGGGCTGATTTTTGCTTTGTAGGAGAGCATCTAATAGACCAAGATCTAGTAGACTGCAGGGCTCAGCATCTCTCTAAATTCACTGTATTTGTGCTTATTTATGCAATATTTTTTGCATGCTCGCATTATTCACTTTTGGACATCAATTACATCTGCACAAACTCTGTTTCTGACTTTATTTTCATATTTGACCAGACACCACCAGTGCTTGTAAGGAAGCTGCACCACAGCGAATCCTCTAGCCCAACCAGAAGGCACAGGTAAAAACAGAGGTGGGATGCTCTTATGTAAACAAAACATGGTGCATTGTCTCAGTCATTGTTTCTTCTCACTGATCTTGCTGATCTTGAAAACATTATTATTAAGTGCAGGCCATTTTATTTACCATGTGAGTTCACATGCGTGTTGTGATAGCAGTGTATGTTCCCCTGGATCCCAAGGCTAGTACTGCCATGAAAGAACCATGCTATCAACAGCCTTCAGACAGTGCATCCTGACGGAGCTTTAATCGTGGCTGTGGATTTTAATCACTGCAACTTAAGATCTGTTCTGCCAAAATTCCAACGTAATGTGTCCTGCTTCCCAAAAAGACACCATGTGGTCATGTTTACATGAGTAAACATGAGTGTTGTGGATGCTTACAGAGTCACACCCCTCCTGCACCTAGGACAATCTGACCATCTCTCATTGTTGCTGCCCAAGTACTCTCTAGTCATCAAAGTCTTAAAGAACTCAACACAGCCTTTAGGTCTGGAGACTGGAAGGCTTACAGCATGGCCAGGGCTAATCTGAGGAAGGGAATCTGCAAAGCCAATCATGAACACAAACAGCTGATTAGGAAGGGAAAGCGGCTGGTCCTGATGGCGTCCCTGGCCAAGTATTTCGAACATGTGTGGAGCAGCTGGCTGAGGTCTTCACAGTCTTGCACTTTTCTGCAACCACAGGAGGGCATAATCCAGTGTCTTCTTGTGCAAGTCTCAAGTCTGAATAAATTCAGAGGGTTGTGGCAGGAAGGGAACCCAATGTTTGTCAAATCAATCATGCGAATCATTGATAGGACTTCCATGCCAGATTGGTCTTAGCCCAGGTTAACAACAACCGCCACCGGTGCTGGTGGAAATTGGGCTACTGTTGGTCAAAGAAGGAGAGGAGACAGGTGTGTTCATAGGCAGAGAGAGAAGAGGAAAGGCAAGAGTTAAGGAGTGACAGTAGGGTTTTTGAATGTTGGGACTGCCTTAAAGGTAAGGTAGCAAGGCTAGAAGCTCAAGAGCAAGGTGGAGGTGGTTAAGTTGTTTTACCATGGTTGGATAGGAAAAGAAATGGAGTAGGGGTTATCCTGAAAGAGGAGTTTGTAAGAAATGTTCTAGAGTATTAGATAGTTTGATGAGTCTGAAGCTGGAAATTGATGGTGTGGTGATGTTGTTAGTGGTTATGCCCCACAGGTAGAATGTAAGTTAGAAGAGTAGGAAAAATTCTGGAGTGAGTTAGATGAAGTAATGCAGAGCATCCACAGAGGTAAGAGAGTGGTGATTGGTGCAGATTCTAATGGACATGTTGGGGAAGGGAACAGAGGTGATGAAAATTTGATGGGCAGGTTTGGTCTTCAGGACAGGAACGCAGAAGAACAGATGGTGGTGTATTTTGCAAGGAGGATGGAAATGGCAGTAGTGAATACTTTCTTCCAGAAGAGGCAGGAACATAGGTTGGCATATAAGAACGGAGCACTCAGGTAGACTACATCTTGTGTCGACGTTGTAATCTGAAGGAGAATAGTGACTGCAAAGTATTGGTAGAGGAGAGTGTAGCTAGACAACACAGGATGGCGGTGTGTAAAATTACCCTGGTAGTGAGGAAGGTGAAGAGGACAAAGGCAGAGCAGAGGACAAATTGGTGGAAGTTGAATAAGGAAGAATGTTGTGTAGTTTTTAGGGAGGAGTTGAGACAGACTCTGGGTGGTCAGGAGGTGCTGCCAGTTGACTGGACAACTACAGCTAAAGTGATCAGAGAGAAAGGAAGGAGAGTACTCGTCGCATGGATGCCCCGTGTGGTCTGCCTGAATTCGTATGGTGGCTGGGGATGGTTTCCATTAAGACTGTCCTATCATCGATTGATGCTCTGGGGACCTGTGACTTCAGTTGTCTACCTGAGCCTCAGGATCAAACTGGACTCCTTTTAATTTTAATTTTAACACATCTCCTGTTACACTGAACTTCCAGTACACATTATTATGCTGATCAATCTCTGCTATCCGTTGTCACCCAGATGAGGATGGGTTCCCTGTTGAGTCTGGTTCCTCTCAAGGTTTCTTCCTATTACCATCTCAGGGAGTTTTTCCTTGCCACCGTCGCCCTCGGCTTGCTCATCAGGGACAATCTTACCATTTTGATTCACACACATTGCATAAAAACTTACTTCTTTTTATTGTGTAAAGCTGCTTTGCGACAATGTCAATTGTTAAAAGCGCTATATAAATAAAATTGACTTGACTTGACTACTTGGTGTATCATCAGGAAAGGGAAAAGTGGACAAGGAGACTTGGTGGTCGAACGAGGAAGTCCAGGAGTGTATACAGAGACAGAGGCTATAGCAAAAAGATGTAGGATACTGAGAGGACTGAAGAGAAAAGACAGGAGTACAGGGAGAGGCAGCTCCCTCTACTCATTCCTTCCCTGCTGAGGAGAGGTGGAGGTGGCAAAGGTCAAACAAAGAGCATATGAGGACTTGTATGCTAGGTTGGACAGTAAGGAGAGAGAGATGGATCTGTACAGGTTGACGAGGCAAAGAGAAAGAGATGGAAAGGATGTGAAGCATGTTAGAGTGATTAAAGATCTATGTACTGACAGGTGCCAGGAGGGTGGTGGGAAGATGGAAGGATTATTTAAAGAGTTGATGAATGAGGAAAATGAAAGGGAAGAAGAGTAGAAGAGGTGAGGAGGATGTTAAAGAGGATGAAGAGTGGAAAGGCAGTTGGTCCTGGTATGGAAGTGTTTAGGAGAGGTTGCAGTAGAGTTTCTGACCAGCCTGTTTAACAAGATTTTGGAGGGTGAGAGGATCCCAGAGGAATGGAGGAGAAGTGTATTGGTGCCGATCTTTAAGAACAAGGGGGATGTGCAGAGCTGTGGCAACAGAGAAATAAAGCTGATGAGCCACACAACGAAGCTTTAGGAAAGAGTAGTGGAAGCTAGGTTAATTGCAGACGTTTGCACAGTTACTGCATTACACTGTATTATACAGTACACCAGTATTGTTCACTGCACAATGTTGCACAGCTGTACATTACTATATCACTATACATACCATAACTCTATTACAAAATGCATCTTCTGTTTGTATAATCACATTGTATTTATTGTAAACAGGCCACTTGCACTTTTGATTAGATGCTGCATTTCATTGGCTCTGTACATGTACTCTGCACAATGACAATAAAGTTGAATCTAAACTTATCAGAGTTTTGAATTTTATTCAGCAGCTACCGGTAGTGCAGGCGTTCAGTCTTAAAATAACAAAGGACTGAACAAGCATCTGAGCAATGGACAAATCTAAAATACAACCAATCTTCTAGGTAGGAAGCAAACCATCGCCATGCCGTGCCACGGTTTCAGTGCTTGTAAGGATGGACAAGAGAATCTTGTGGTTAATTGTGTTACATGCAGGTGAGAGGTCCAGGAGGACGAGGACAGTTGAAAGTTTAGCTGATCTAGCAGCAGGGATCTTTTCAGTGACAGACAGAGGGAATGTGAAATGTCTCTGTTAAATGTGTGGCTTTGAATCCAGAATAGTTAGGATCATTGAGGCTAACCTGTGAGAGATAAAGAGTCAATTGATTGTGTGCAGTATGTGTATATACAAATACATGGACATTAACATTGGACAATAACACTCATTCTGCGCATCCTGTTTAAGTTTTTTATGTTGTAGATTTTTTTATTTGAATTATATTTTATTGTAACATTCTAAATCGTAAATTAATATTTTATTTCTTAGTGCAATTTACCCTATTGCAGTAAAATCCACTTCTATTGTTCCACTTTCCACTCTATTGTACCATTCTTACACAGTCGTATGAGCATTTCACATTTCACTAGATGTCACACTGTGCATGGTCACTGTATATGTGACCAATACATTTGTTTGTAATGTATGTGTGTCTAATTATATTTTTACAGAAATATCATCCTGTTGTGTGTGTTTGTGTGTGTGTGTGTGCAGGAGTTAGCAGTGTATGTTTAGATGGGTGACCAGGTGAAGTCCACACATGAAAGTGAAGTTCATTGTTAATCAGTGATGTGTATTGTTTCCCACTCGAGCTCTCTCGAGACTGTGCTACTGGCCTGCACGGGAAGACAGAGACGCACACGGTCACCTGACATGGATATAAAGCGTGCCCGGGAAACAGGTCAAGGGGGGGGTATGAAGATACAGTGCACTGTTTATATTGAAATTGCCACAAAGAGTTCACAAAAAGACTCACGAAGACTGTTCCTTGAGGGTTTTCCTTTTCATCCGGAATATCACCGAATGGTATGCTCCCCCACAGCACTCTTGCTCCAACCTTGGCCTCCTGGTATTATTCCATCATTTCCGGGGAGACCGATTCATCTCTTCTCACACACACTATTGCAATAACCTGGACTTTGGACATTCTACACTCTCACACACTCACACACAGCTTTCATTTGTATATATTTTGTAAATATTGTTTTCTTTGTTGGTTTTGGTGCACCTTTTTGTTTCATTTGTTTGTATAATACACTTTTGGGTTTTGCTAATTGGTCACTGTTTTGACGTTATTGCTCACTGGGTACTAAAGCATGCCAACACTAAGATAAAGATCTCTCTTTTTGGTGTAACTCTCAGTCTAGTTAAATATTCTGATTGTTACATAGTGGTGCCCCATCTGAGGTCACAGACTGATTTCTGCGGAGAGAGTTATGTGGGAGAGGCAAATGAAAACGCTTGGTCTCACTAGCCTGCCTACACGTTGCCGATACCCCTTCACACCCTTCTGCACAGTCCACGCCTAGTCGCGTCACCCAGGAGAAAAGTACAACCCTGTGATGTACCTGTGATGTACCTCCATCTGTTATAGCCCGCACATCCAACCTGCTCACCACCTCCGGTATGCCAGCTACATCCTCCTGTTTTGCGCCTCCGCGTGGAGTTTCCAGTGTTGGAGATGCTGTAAAAACCGCGGACATCACAGATGAATTGCTGAGGGGACACATACGTAACAACATGAACCCCAGAGAGGCTGCCTGTCTCAGAGGTACAGGGAGCTCTGTGGAACAACTGGTAAAGAGGGAAACGGGGGTGGAAAAAGGATGCATAAGAGGAAAGGGTGACTGCCAGAAGCTGGAGGCTCAGCCCAGCAAAGAGGAGTTGAAGAAAGGAGTCACAGAACCGTCTTTGACCCTACACCTAGCTGGTCTTTCTGCCGCACAGCCCCACTCAGCTGCCTATCATCTCTACTATGCGCTGCCTCCACAACTTACCAAGTTTCCATCCGACCTGCCCAGTGACCTGGGGGAAATACCACAAGCCCAGCAGAAAGACAGGGAGCCTCGTCAAGGCATCAAAAGCTGCCTATATATACGTTCAAGGGCTAAATGGATTGAGGAGGGTGGAAGAAACTCAGCTTATTTCTCTGGACTAGAAAAAAGAGAAGGTAACAAAAAAAATCAAATTTATTTACCAAACATAGATGCTACAGACTGTTCAGAATCCACAGGAATAACTAAGGTAATAAGCCCCTTTTACGAAAATAAATAAATAAATAAATAATAATAATTCTTAGAGACAGAAAATCTTTTTTTTTTATCTCCCACCTCATTCCACAAATGACTACAGACTTAAAAAATTGTGTGAAGCAGCCTTAAGCCTTGAGGAAATTGATGAAGCTGGTACATGTTTAAAAATAGAAAAAACTCCGGGACCAGATAGTCAAAACAAATGTATATATATTCCTGGAGCTTATTAAGAGAAATTTTGTTTCAAGTTTTCAAGGAGGCCATAGATAACCAATCTCTTCCTATTAATATGAGACAAGGAACCATTAATCTTATTCCCACACCAGGAAATGACTGTAAAATCTTAGACAATCTTCGTCCAATGTCTCTACTAAACAATAATTATAAAATATTTGATTACACTTTCAACAACAAAGGGCTCTCACAAATAATTAGCGAAACCCAGTATGGATTTATTAGAGGCTCTTCAATTCATAACAATATATGTTAAATACAGGACTTAATTTCCTATAGTGATTTGATGATGATTAGGATGATGGAGTTATTCTGTTTCTTGATTTCTATAAAGCATTTGATTCACTACAACAATTTTTTAGTATGGTTTCGGTAGAATTCTTTGTAATATTATCTGAACCTTATATAGAAATACAAATCGTTCGGTGTGCCTGTCTAATTGCACTTCAACGAGGGTTCTCTATTTCACCATCATCCTTTTTTGTCCTAGTGGAATTACTAGCTATGCTTGTAAAAATTTTTTTAAAAAAAACTCATGATTTATGCCAACTTACTGTATTTGATGAGCAAGTTATAATGAGTTAGCTTGCTGACGATAAAAACATTTTCTCAAAAAGTTCCCAAAACACTATGTTATATAAACATCTTGTCTAAAGCTTCTGGTTTGTAGTAGTGTAGTGTAATTGATTTGTGGATTTGTTCTGTGCTTTTTTTTCTTTTAATTATTCTAATTAGTCTATTACAATGTCAAATTGTTTGTATTATAATAGTAAAACAAAGACAAAATCCGCAGCTCTGGCAACCGGGCGTCATTTCTGCACATGCGCATTAACGTCTTTGAGCCGGCGCGTGTCGCGCATGCGTAGTGGTTTAAACAGGCTAAGTAATGTCGGTCTCTGTTTAAGGTTTTAATTCGGAGAGTTTCTGTAAAGTCACATGGAGGAGAACGGCACAGACATGCAGACTACTGAGGTAGTGAAAGATATTATAATATATTCAACAGTTTAAATAGAGATAAAGGTGTGTGTGTAACCATGTTAGCATCACCATGTTAGCATTAGGAGATTCTGATGGTTATTAAACACCGGAAATTATCAGAGTAACCTGTTTAAAATACATTACTGTGGGCTTGTGTGTGTGTGTGTGTGTGTGGGTGTGTTAACATCCGGACAGGTGAAGGAAATGATGAGAGATGGTGTAGAAAATGAGTGAGATGTGGGTGTAAATAATTAAAGTTTAATAATATACACCGACACTGGAGACTCCGCCCACTCACGCAACTGAAACCGGATTAGACATGCCCCCTGTGAAGGAGTGGTTACCATGGAAACGATTTAGCGCATAAATCTAAACCTGCGCTATTGTCAGAGAGAACTAATCAACACCTTCTGACCAATCAGAGTGTGTGTGTTTCAGGCAGAGCAGTGTGCGTACATGTGTGCGAGACAGAAGCTGGAGAATCTGCTGAATAAAAGTATGAAGATCCGGATGACAGACGGAAGGACACTGCTCGGCCTGTTCCTCTGCACCGACCGCGACTGTAACGTCATTTTGGGGTCTGCTCAGGAGTTCCTTAGGACCGCCGGTACACACACACACACACTAAACAGTAGTGATGGGGGGGGAAGATCAATTCAGTTTTGGATTGCATTTTGTGTGTGTGTGTGTGTATGTCTTCACACTGACTCTAAAATCAATGTTTTAATACAAACGACTGCTCAGTAACAATATGGCTTTGTGCAGTCCCCAACTTACAAACCTTCAAGTTACGAATTGTATCTCACCGTTTTCAATGAATCAGTCTGGGAGCACGATGATAGAAAATGTCTGTCCTTTAAAGTTGTCCTTATGGTGAATAATCCTAATTTCAGAAAAATCCTCAAAAAAACAGAGTTCACAGTCCAATATGGCGGAAAACAGCTGTGAGACAAAATGGTGTCCGGGAGTTTGCTCGCGATTTAAAGGTGCAGAGACAACACTGAGATTTATTTCCTTGGGTGAGGTTACAGTTTATGTGATGAAAGAGAAGAGATTTAGTCAAGTGGACTGGTGTGCTTTATAGTGTATATTCATGTAAAAGTCGTATAAGACTCACTTTGTCGGAATTAAGAACAAATACGACTTAGAACGTGGTCCTGGAACGCGTTCGTAAGTCGGGGACGACGTGTAATTAAAGGTCAATCAAAGGTCTGGAATAATTGGTGATGAGAAAATGACTTTAGTTACATTTGCTTATAACTAACAGGCAGCATATATTCATATTTAAGGCAGAAAAAGTACGTTTAAAACTACTATCTGTATTAGATTTAAAAAACTTTGCTCTGTACACGAATACACACACACACACATACACACACATTGTACACCGTCTGTAAGCCCCTAAGCTTTAGCCCTGTATTCAGGTTTATCTGGTGTGTATGTAAACGTGGTGTGTGTGTGTGTGTGTGTCCCACAGACTCGTTCTCTCAGGCGGAGCCGCGTGTTTTGGGGCTGGCGATGATTCCTGGGCATCACGTCGTGTCAATTGAGGTGGAGACAGAGAGTCTACAGAGCCAGGGCCTCTGAGCAGAGCATCGTGGGAAATGGAGTTTAACTGTCAGTGTGTGGAGTGAAATGTGTGTGAGGACGGAAGACATCATGTACACTAATGTGTGTGTGTGTGTGTGTGTGTGTGTGTGTGTGTGTGTGTGTGTGTGTGTAAAACAGTGTTAATAAACCTCAGTGAGAGCAAACATCTGAGTTGTGTGTAACAGTGAGAGATGTTACTTGATATTCACACACACCTTAATATAATCAGCGTGTGGCAGTGTTAGTGTTGAAGCATTTTATACATAACATAAACGTTAACAGAAAAGGGGCGGTCCTTTATGCGCATGACAGGCTTCCTGATTGGACACAATGTGCTTAGCCAATCTGCAACCAGCATGTGATGTTCAGTAAGGACCGCCCCTTTATCGTTTCTGTGAACGTTGTGAGTTATGCGAAACTGGTCAGTTCAAAGGGAACTGCGAATGGTGTAGGGAATGAATGAACAACGGGTCTTCACTTCACCGGAAAAGGAAACAAAAAAATTCCCATAAGTCATTGCGTCTCGCTGGAGCGTGTAAAAAAATGGAGCTCGAAAAAGGATTTAGATATTTATTATCACTATTATTGAGGACGTCATCATATTAAAAGGACACAAAAAATTACATTTTAACTTTATCAAGAAATCTTTAGCATTATATAGGCTAGTAATCTGTAAAAAAAAAATAATATCTGTACATCTTTAATCAGTTATTATTTATTAATAATTAGTTTACAAGTTAGATACATTTTAATAGCATGTTTTATAAAGGTATCAGTTTTTGTTTCAATAAATATTTTATATTTAATGTCTGTAGTGTGAAATTTCCACAGCAGCAGTAACAGGTATCTGAGGTGCGAGTGTTACCATGGTAACGCAAGGTGGAAGTCACGTCTGCGCTGGTGACTTCGCAGGGTGTTCCAAATAGTGGAGTTTAGAAAGGAAGTTCCCTTCAAACTGAGCAGGGAGTAGGGAGCACGCTGAGAAGTACCAGTGTGACCAGTGGAGGCGCTATAGTACCATGTAACACCAACTACACAACTGAATAAACAAACAAACATTTCCGCTTCATGGTCACACACACTGATAGCATCAGAATCACAGCAGTGTGAGGTGAAGACAGACACAGGAATTCTGAGTCATGTGTCACACACACTTTCACATGTAGGTTCACTGCGAGTAAAGCAGCGCTGATTTATTTTCATTTTAAACCCTCAGTATAACACCATAATGAGACACAGACACTGCGTTTAGTTTTATTCCTTTTATTCCTCACTGATCTGAAGCGTGATGGTCAAGTGGAACATTACTGTTTAAGACTGTGGACACGATTCTGAAATCATGGTTAATGTAAAGTGTCACACCGGACGTTAGACAGTTAGGAAGTTGTCTCTTCGTTCCTGATGAAAAATGTTTGACAAAATTCTCAGCATAAATATGAGAGAAAAATCAGGAAGTTTTTTCGTACTTTAATGCCCATTCGCTTCATACTCATCTACAGCAGGTTTTTCCAAAGTGTGGATTAAAGGTACTGCAGGTGGGCCGCGAGAGAATATTTACAATAATTAAATAAAAGTTTTTAGTTTTCAATTTTGTAATAAAGTTTGAAAATATTACCTCGATATTTACATTGAAAAAGGTCATCAGAACTAACAAAGCTAAGCTGTGGAATGTAAATAGGTGTTAGTGTGTATTGTTGCCATGGCGACCCGGTGACTCTTACACGTAGGCATTTCGGTTGTAGCTGTTGGGCTGCTGGGACACGACCGAGGTCGTATACGGTGTCCCTCTGTGCTGAGACTGGTACAAGTACGGACTGCAAACACATATACAGGTACAAACTTTAGTGCTATGTTTCAGTGCGTGTGTGTGTGTGTGTGTGTGTGTGTGTGTGTGTGTGTGAGATGAACTCACGTTTTCTCTCTACTGCTGTTGTTTCCACATACACACATTAAGCAGCAACCAGCGATCAGAGCGAGCGTCGCTGAACACCAGCCGATATACAATCCATCTCCTATCTCAAACCTGTAATACACACACACACGCACATACACATATACTTATTCTCTCTGATGTTTCTAAACAGGTCACAGACTTTACTCACACACTTACTTTGTTCCGGGGTAAAGTGGGTCAAAGAACTCCTGTGTGATGTTGAAGGCGTACCACGACACAGCGATCATCGTACACATACCTGCAACAACACAACACCACAACATTACAAATCACGGGTTTGTATTAATGCACAAGTTCTGCTATGTTTTTATTTCCATGGTAACATCTCATTAGAAAAAAACAGGTATTTCTGTAGCAGGTATGTAAGGGGTCTCCTGTTTCAGCACAACAATATAGTGATCACCAGAGGTGGAAATTAACGAATGACGTTTACTCGCGTTAGTGTAATTGAGTAGTTTTTTGCGTCCTTCTACTTTTTAAGGTAGTTTTTAAAATCTGTCATTTTACTTTTACTTCAATATGTTTTTTTGAAGTATTGTAATTCTCTACATTTTAAATCCTATTCACTACTGAGTAAAATAAATTAATGAAAATGCAAAAATAATAACAATATTATGCTTAGTATAAGTCAGGGGTGTCAAACTCCGTTCCTGAAGGGCCGCAGACCCGCAGGGTTTTGTTCCAACCCTGCTCCAACATATATGCCATGTAGTTTTCAAATAAGCCTTAATGATTTGATTAGGTGGATCAGGTGTTTTTAATTATGGTTGAAGCTAAACTCTGCAGGTTCTCGAGGGTTGGAACAAAACCCTGCGGGTCTGCGGCCCTTGAGGAACGGAGTTTGACACCCCTGGTATAAGCGCTTCGTTGCGCACGTGTCTGTGTATCGTGTCCTGGTCGTGTGCCGCTCCAGACTCCACTCCATTTTTTTTCACTGTCCCCACATCAGTATCTACCTGACCTTCCACATGGTTGCTTCCGCCCTGAGAGTGACGTCATCAATCAGCGTAACCATATATAAACCGGAGAGAGACGCAGGAAAGAGGAAAGAGATTGTGATTTTGGCATTTTGATATTTGGTTGTGTATTCTGGTTTTGACTTTTTGCTGCCCATTGACTTTGATTATTGATTTGCCCCTTCGCTCTTTGTATATCTTTGTATATATTTGTAGATAATTTCACTGTATGTTTGTGCACTCACTAGTAGTACGGGCGTGGCTGCCAGTTTTTGGAAGAGTGAATTTATTCACTGTTTTTTACCTTTACCTGTATTTTTGTTTGTGTGTGTTTTTTTTTTTTTTTTTGCAGGTCATCTATCTACTAAATATAAATACAGTGGATTGCGAATAACGTGGTTTATGAGTCTTCCGCACACCAAGCAAAGATTTTTAATAATTTTTTATTCGGAAACCGAGCAAGTATTAGTTTACGAGCGCCAATTATCATGCTTCACACATGCGACTCTTATTTTGACACCGAGCGTCACTCTCTCACCTCTCCCCCCCCCACACGGCTTTGCAAACACACAGAAACTCTGCTCAAATTTGACACTGACACACACACGCACTCTCTCCCCTTTTCACCCCCTCCCCGGCTTCAGAAACACACAGAAACTCTGCTCTGTCGCGATTCTTTTCAAAGGTAAGGTGCTGGTTCATTTTTTTTTTTACTTTACAGCAGTGATACCCTTAGTAAGCGCTCACGCCAGGTCAGAGAGATTTCTTTTTTTTCCCTGTTAAAACGGTTTTTCCGTGTTTATGTATGTCCGTTTGTTGTGAAACATAAGTGATTCCTTTAGTATACGCTCGTGCCAGGCTTGATTTTTTCCGTTAAAACGGTGTTTCCGCTATGTTTATGCGCTTGTTGTGAAACTTAAAAAGTGAGTCTGTTAATATACACTCATGCCAGTCTCAGAAAGATTTATTTTTTTCCTGTTAAAACGGTTTTTTCGTTGTGTGTGTGTTTGTTGTAAAACTTAAAAAGCGAGGTGGGGAGAGGGAGGAGGAGTGTTACTGTGTAAAACGAGGCGAGGGAAGGGGCTAATTCCACACACACACACACACACACACACACACACGCACCAACGGAAACACTTATCTGTCAGGATTTATTTGTACTTTTTTTATTTTCATTTTATAAATTATATTAATTATTTTTATGTATTTATTTATTTTTTGGGGCTGTGGAACAAATAATTTGAGTTTTCATTATTTCTTATGGGAAATGATGATTTGGTTTACGGGTGTTTTGGAATACGAGCCCACTTACGGAACGAATTATGCTCGTAATCCAAGGTTCTACTGTAACATTTTGTTTATTATTATGGCCTGGGTCCACCCTGAATCTGATCCTCCTCCTATTTGTGTGTGTGTGTGTGTGTGTCTGTGTATTTTTTTGTAAAGCAATACAAACCTCATTATTTCATCAGTTAATGACTGRATCTAGTTCTKTCTGCCATATACCACCATTTCCATACAGTTTAAAATAGAACCTTGAACCATTCTTTTGCTGTGTGGCCTGACACTAGACTGGGACGTAACGCCATATTTAAGTGACCACTTTGATTTTCAAGCACAAGAAAGACAAAAGCTTTATTATGCAAAGGTGTTCCTTCAGTTAAAAACAACTAGTTTGAGGTTTATATCTGCTCATCTTGTTTGGACTACTAGAATGCCTCATCCCACCCCGCTGTAAAACACAAGCCTTAAAGGAACCTGACCCCTAAAGGAACACAAGCCTTAAAGAAACCTGACCCCTTAAAGAGCCTGAGCCTTAAAGGAACCTCACCCCTAAAGGAACACGAGCCTTAAAGGTACCTGACCCCATAAGGAACCTGAGCCCTAAAGGAACCTGACCCCTTGGGGAACCTGAGCCTTAAAGGAACCTGACGCCTTAAGGAACACGAGAATTAAATGAACCTGACCCCTAAAGGAATACGAGCCTTAAAGGTACCTGACGCCTTAAGGAACACGAGAATTAAAGAAACCCGACGCCTTAAGGAACACGAGAATTAAAGAAACCCGACGCCTTAAGGAACACGAGAATTAAATTAATCTGAGCCCTTAAGGAATTCGAGCCTTAGAGGAACACGAGCCCTAAAGGAACATGAGCCTTAAAGGAACCTGGCCCATAAAAGACCCTGAGCATTTAAGCAACATTTGAGCCCTAAAGTAACCAAAAAAGGCCCCTAACAGAAGCAAACCTAACAGGAACTCACCAGAGCACTGATATCACTCTGAACATCAGTGTGTGTGTGTGTGTGTGTGTGTGTGTGCGTGTGCGTTTGTGTTCAGCACCTTGCAGGATGAAGAACACTCCTCCGAGGACAGCGATTCGTCCCTTCACTAGGTAGTTCTCCCCTCCGATTTTGGAACACTGCATGCCGATCAGAGTGAAGATCAGACCGAACGTCCCCAACACGATTGAGGCGATCATGAGTGCGCGACACGCCTGAACAAAACCTGAACACACACACACACACACACAGTGCTGTGAAGAGTGTTAAACATACTACACTGACTCCCTCTTCAAGTCTGAGAGGAAATTCCTGTGCTCTTGGCTTATTTGCTTCAGTAATAAATAACACACGACAGATCGTTCTGTTATACACAGATAACACACGGCAGGGTGAGGTGCTCTGTCACAAGCACTAACATTACTCTACTCACACCTCTGGCCTACGATCAAGTTAGAGACAACTGTGTGTCTTTATTGGAATGACAGGTGCTTTATTGGAATGACAAATACATGTTACATATTTAATATTGCCAAAGCTGAGAAATAAGTCACAAGAAATTAAACAGAAGTAGATAGATGTAAAAATAAATAAATAAAAATAAAAAAGTGTAAATAATAAATAAATAAATATTTATAAATAGCACACATAGTACATAAAAATACAGACATTTAGTTCTGCAGGCAAAGATAAAGTGTCACTTGTGAACATTATTAATAATTTAAAAAAAGTAAAGCTGGTGTAATAATAAAAATCATAACATCTCATTCTCTCTCACACAAGCAACCTGTCATTTACAGTGTGTGTGTGTGTGTGTGTGTGTGTGTGTGTGTCTGTGTGTTCACGCACGAATCAGTTTGGATTGCTGATGATTACCTCTGTGTCACAGTGATTAATGATATTAGTTGCATGTGTAGTAAAGACGTGTTAATGAGTGTTATTGATCATTCGCTGTAGTGTTATAGAGCAGCAATGGAGTGTTATAGAGCATTATAAGCACAGAGAACATTAGTACAAATGAAGTGGAGCGTTAGAGAGTGTTAATGAGAGCGTACCAGCGAGGCCGAGCATGGAGGGAAATTCGCTGCAGTTGTGCACGCCGGTGGAATCGGTAGCGCAGGACATCCATAAGTTCTCGTAAACGAGGGCGGCAGTGATGACGTTCCCCTCCATGCTGGAGACCCTCCAGAAGCGATACGTAATGATGATAGCGGACATCACCCATCCCGCAAAGCCCAGGAAAAAAGCCATGACCTCAACCACTGCGTTCACCATCACGGAGCTCTGACTCGCATTCCACTCATTTAAATTATTATTATTATTATTAGTTCTGCGTGTGGAGCTACCCTGCAGCACACTACGCCTCTCGTCTCTCCAACAGCGTTAACGTCTCACACTGATGTTTGAGAAGCGTCTGACATGGAGACTTGTCTACCTCTCCACACCCCTCCTCCATTCTACTATCAACTTATGTGTGAAAACAACGCTGTACACCACACACACTTTACAACTTAACACACACACACACACACACACATACACTGCTACAAACATCAGAATTCACCTTTTAGCTCCTTCATTACAGTGAAATGCTTCTTTTATAAAAATCAACTGTTTTATCGAGAATTTTGTGAAAAATAACATGGTACACACAGTGACACATCTCTGCATGGAGTGTTTAGTTTTACAGGAACAAAATACAGTTTACTTTATTCATTCTGAACTGTACAAGTTATTATTATTATTATTATTATTATTATTATTATTATTGTCCTACCTGGTAAAGCCAGTAAGGATGAGAAGTACCAGCAGTCGTAAATGCCAGTTGAATCCTCAGCGCAGGACATCCACAGGTTCTCATAGATGTTGGAGGTGATGATAACATTGCCGTAGTCAGTGGACACCTTCCAGGTGTGATAGTGTAAAGCAATGAACGCAGTTACACCGGCGAAAAAACCGAGAAAAAGTGCAACAATCTGCACAGTCTCTTTCATTATGTTCCTCTGAGGCTCGGAATGCGCAGCAATGCTAATGTGCTCGAGTGTGAGGTGTGTGTGTGTGTGTGTGTGTGTGTGAAGTTGCAGGCTGGTCCGGCAGCAGAATCCTCCCAGACCTTTAAACTAACTCACTCAGTTTAGTTTATACAGTGTTTATGACTTCAACAAAAATAAGAAGACATTTAACACTTCAGCACTTCAGCACTGAGCCTGTAGTCACAGAAGGTGATTAATGTCATGTTAATATTGTCATGGGTTTAACACAGCTAGCATGAGAGAATTAATATCTACCACAAGCAGAACTAAAGGGGTAGAAGCACGAGTTCTCTGTGTGTCCTCATTCGCTGAATCCTGGACCCTACCTACTGGAGACAGTACGGTGAGGATGTTCTGTGATGTAGCAGTGTTCCTAGACACCACAGAGGAAGAAATAAGCTTTTTAGTAAGCAGCGGAAGAGGAACAGTGCCTCAGAGATATTTTATAGAGCAGAGCTGTTGGTGGAGGAGCAGAACGCATAAGGCAGTTAAGTTTGGGTTCTTAAAGAGTCCTGGTGGCAGAGCAGGACTTTCACAGACTTCTGGATACGAACTTATAAAGACTGCAGAGGAGCATGGCTTGAGTTAATGGGGTTCTTGGAGGTGGTAGAGAAGGAAAGACTTCAGAGCGTCAGTGAATGAGCAGGGCTCCTGCTGAAAGAAGAGCATTAAGCCCTTCCTGACTACTGATTTTTAATCATAGCCTGTTCCCAACTGTCACTAGGGAACTTCATAATTAACCGAGTCACGCAAACGACATCTTTTTAAAACTGCTTGCCTACAGCATAACACACTAGGACGGTAGCTGTATCTGTTCCTTGTGTGAGTTCACAGACACCCATGATTACCTAGTGTTGCCATGATTGATGTGAGAGTGCTAGAAAGGCCCTATCCCTCCCTCTGAGAGTCTACTGCATAACCCGGGATTCGAAGAACTCCAGATGAAGGGGCAAGCTTGCACCATTGCACCACTCAGGGGCCAACAGAACATGACTGTAGATTTCTTTACATACATTATGTTTATGGGACTTTTCTTCTTAGTTTCCCATCATCCCATGCTTCAAGTCAAGTTTCATTTGTCGCATTGTTACCTGGATTGAGGCTAACAAGGTGCCTGCTTGCTCTATGCTACAACGGACAGCAGAGTTCCAGCCTGTCCAGGCTAAGGCAGACAGGGTGGCTCCCCACATCTCGCTTAAATGGAAAATCAACACCATACCCTGCTGAGTGAAGAGGTTAACCATAGCAGTCCCCCTCCGCCCATGGAGGTGAACCCAGCAATCTATAAAACCCAGCAGCCTGCCTAGTTAACAGGGCGACCTGCTATACCAGGTAACAGTCATGCCACGCTCTGTCTCAGCAATGCCTTAACCCACACTATCAGTGGCAGGATATGTTCTATGCCCTACCCTATTTGAATCAAGCACCGATCACCATAGCTTAGCCTCAGCCAGCCTCCGTGATAACTGCTAGCTTTGATGATGTTGTGTCCCAGAGGCCCAGTAACAAATTCAGTCCAAGCTCCCATGCTCATCAGGCTGTACTCTGCCCTGTTCTGTCACAACCTTGGCATCAGAGGAATTGATGTGAGATGGTAGAGCAGTTGCCCAAGGCTACTTGGTGAGGAGCGTCATGAACAGCAGCTTGGAGAGCAGGGTCTGTCACATTTTCTCTCATTTTATTTGCATTTCATTTCATTTCATTTTGCATTTTGTGGGCATTTCATTGACACTGACTTAATTTACCAGCGTCCTGAGTTTCAGGTCCATTTTCTGTGTTTCTTTCTTAGTTTGCTTGTTTGTTTTTGTTTTTATTTTTTGTTTTTATGAGTTATTAAATGTTTAGTGATGGAAGTGCAAAACTCTTCGTGGCAATGGCGGTCATAGAGCTGTCCAAGAAAGAAGATCCACTTTAATCTTTATGGTTTCTAAGAAGCGCCATTCTCAGCCATGCCACTGATTTTCAGGCCAATCCTCAGCAGCAGCGAGTGCTTTTCAGGGGATGAGAACTCCTTGAGAACAACCAGAAGTAGGTCATCAGGATGGACCAGACAAGTCCTTGTTGGAATCATAGATAAGGAGTATTTTCACAACCCTTTGTGTCCATTCTTTATGTTATTAAATGAGTGAAAGCGTGAGTGTAGCTGTGGACATAGAGGGGACAATGGGCCTGGATGTGGGTGGGGCTGGTATTCAGGATGGAGAATGGAGAAAGAGGTGTGGAGGAACAATTGCTGCTTCACTCCCAGGACTCGGACAATTGCTGACGTTAAGGTCACTCTGTTCTGCCGTATCTAATAACGCTCTCAGTTTCAGCGCTCTAAAAGAGAATCCTAATTTCGATTCCTACGCTCTGTGCCAGTGGAAAATATTAATGCTTAGACTCAAACCCAGGAAGAGGGTCGAATTATAAGCTTTTAAAAGTAAACATATTAATAGCCAATAGTCAGGAATCTGTACATCCATTAACATTCAAACACTCATACAGTCCAAGTGATAAGTGGCTAGAGTGGGGTGGAGCTATGATCGGGTCTATCATTTTATTTAACAACATTAAAAAAAAAATTCATGAACTTCATTCCACATGTCATGATGGATTCCTGTTACGTTAAGGACAGATTTTATACATCACTGATGCTGTGTGTGAACTTTTACCAAATAAAAGTGGCATTTTTAATGGGGCCATTTATTAATTTAACAGAATTAATATAAACTGGTAAAATTCTTTTATTATTATTTTGGTTCAAACCTTTCAGCGTACATATAAATTTCTTTGTTTCCCTTCATTAATTCAGATTTAAGTACCAAAACTTCATGTGTTTGTAAGGCTTACCTACAATAAGGGTCCATCTGTGGGAAACCATTCCAGGATCTGTGCAGAACCTTACAACAAATCAGAAAGTGTTCCAACATCATGAGGGTACAAATACTTAATTAAAGAATTAATCCAGCCCCTGTACCTGAGCAATTTCAGGGTAATGTCTGTGCATGTTAAGCCACACAGTGACCTATGAATCATCCAAGCTTAAAAATATCTAACTTAAGGCCTGAGCCTGTAAGAAACGGATGATCAGGCTGGATTAGTATACTGATGCTGAATGCTGAGTGGTTGGAACGAACGAGAGGGAAATGAGGTCATGGCTGAGGTTGCTACATAAACAACCATTTTGTAAATTATATCTTTAGTTACTTTGCAGCCTGTCGCAGTAAAACATTTGTTCCATATTTCTTTCATTTAACCTGCATTATCTAATTCCAATTAATATAAAGAAGTGAGGGCGGTGAAGACTTTTGGCCATTAATGATTTGCTTAATGATAATTACTTCCTTTCTAATATGAAGGATTTTCTATTTAAAAAAATATAACATCAGGAAAGTAAAGTTGTATGTGATGAGCGTAGGCCAGTCCGCATGATAAGAGCAGCAAAAACCTTTCCGTCCCTGCAGTGACCCAGACAAGTCCAGGTGGATAAAAAGGAGAAAATGTTGGAACAGAGTATATAAACACACTTCACTGTTTAAACTGCTCTCTATTCTCTGTAACTCTATTCTGCTCGTGTTCCTTTACGAGGTGAGTGTAAAGCAAACAATACAGGGTTATTACTGAAAGTTCTTAATCAGTCAGGCCCTAATCTGCAGGTATTAAAACACAGTAAGCGCATGTAGGACTTCCTCATCTGAAAGCCTTCTGTCGCTCCAAATAGCAGATTTGGTAAAAAGAACCCCGTGGGAAGTTCCCACTTCTCTTGCGTGACACACACCGAGGCTTTGAGTTAGTTCTGTGTTACAGTTGTGAGTGTGTTCTGCTGCAAAGCCACATCTGTGATCTTATACACAGTACCTGAGTGTGTGTGTATGCATGTGTGTATGTGTATGTTACTCCGATACTTTTTGTTTGAATTCAAATGAAATGCACACGTCCCCCACTACGTGTGTGTGTGTGTGTGTGTGTGTGTGTGTGTGTGTGTGTGTGTGTGTGTGTGTGTGTGTGTGTGTGTGTTTAAAATCAAAGCTAATGTTGACAATTAAATCTTCTGAATGAATTTTTTTAAGCCAGGAGATGTGAGTTGCATATCAATTAATGTACGCAGTGACAACGAGCTCTTATAGATATAATAATTCCAAAAATAAGAGCGCCCTTACTGCAGTCTTTAAAATGTCTACCATGGAGAAGAAGGGGATCATGTGATGCGTGTGATATTTTTCATCTATTATTCCGCAAATAAGGAAAAAATACTATTTATACTGGAATTGCCTCAGATGCCATGTTCATAGTTCCACACTAAAATACTCAAATTTATAAACCAATTAAGAGATAGACATTTCTTTCTAGACACACACACACACACACACACACGCCTGATCCGCACATTCGTGCACAGAAGTTGAACAGGGTGATATCAGAGTGGGAAATGAATCTTTCCACCTGAGCACTTCATCAGCTGAGGAGTAGAATACAGCGGATTATTTTCCACTGATATCTTTTTATCACTTTATTTCTATAAACCTGGTTATTCTGTCACCTGAGCCGGTGAGATAGTGAAAACACTCCACCCTGCTGTCTGACGCATTCAGCTCTCGTGTGAACGTGTTTTCACTTGTACCAGAACAAAAAACTCCAAATAATGGTCAAAGAAAACAGAAAATATAAATGGACAGGAGCTATAACCTCTTCTGTTGTGCACCTTGTCGTTCTATGCAATCAATAAACTTAATCAATATCTTCAAATAGAAGATCTTTATTATAAAATCATACACCCTCACATCACATCACACACACTTACACTCTCTGATTGGACAGGGGTGTCCACTAAATGCTTGACATGTATATGTTCAACGTGATATATGATTTTATTAAGCAGGAACTGAGTCAGATTACACCTTCAGCAAAAACTGGGTCAAAGTTTACAAGAATCAAATTAAAATGTCAATAAAAAAGTAATACAAGCAATGATAAAAGACAAAAGAAAAACGATCACATAAAAATGAGTTTATATAAAACTTCAAAATGAATAGTTATGATTATAACCTCTGTTCACTGAGGGAGAGGAATGAGGTAGAACACATATCGTATGGGATATCATGTTCTGCTGAAGACACCTATACAGTATGCAATGTCTCTCATATGAGGACAGTTTTTGTCTCATGATGTTAACTACAATATTTCATTTACTGTTTATAGTGCTGTGGCAGTGAGGACTTAACTTTTTGTCCATATTAACAATTAATAATATTATTTATAAGGGCCCTAACGCAGGGCTTCCGAGGGGGCCAGTGAAACTGGAAATTGAGAGAGTCCATATGATACGCACGGGAAGACCTTTCCGTCTGGAGATAGCATGGGATTATTAATTAGGAACCTAAAAGAAAGTAAAAGAAAGCTGAAAACGTAACATAAACGGAGCACGGCTGTCTACATGAGAACGGACGGGGCACTGAAAACTAAAAATAAAACTTGTGATCTTCTCGGGGCGTTTGTCCCCTTACCGAAGATTTATAAAAGAGAGAGTGTTTTGTGTTTTAACACTTAACTCAAACCGAGAGCGCACGGTTAACTAATGCTCGTCTCTCTCTCTCTCTCTCTTTCTCTGTCTCTCGCTCACCGGTGTCTTAGGCTGAGTCTTTGCCTTTGTCTTGCGCTCTACTTGCGCTCTATGCGCGCTTTGTCTATCTGACTGTCTTTTTCTGTCTTTCTTTTCTTCAGCCCTGATACCTTACCGGTGTTACCTAAATGATCGGACTAAGTGCGGAGGAATTAGGACCGTTGAATAAACACGCCTCCAGGTGTGGGACATTCACGCTCATTGCCTGGCAACAGCGTGTATAAATGGCCGCACACATAACTATCACATATTAACTATCTGGAGCTGTTGACGGTGTTTTTGGCCCTGAGACATTTTTGTCTGATTTTGACGGGCCATCATGTTTTGATGCGAACACACCTGTGGAGTCATATATTCAATTCAATTCAATTTTATTTGTATAGCGCTTTTAACAATTGTCATTGTCGCAAAACAGCTTTACACAAACAAAGAAACTATGAAAGTTTATATGAAATGTGTCAAATAGTCAAAATGGTCAGATAGTCACTGTATAATGATGTATATAAACAGGCAAGGAGGGACTTGTTCGCTTCCCCTGTTGAAAATGTCTGTTTTATGGTCCAGGTTTCATGGTCTGTTTCAAAACTCTGTTGCTGTGGTCCAGTGTTCATGTTCTGTCACTCAGGGCAAGTCACATTCCAGGGAGCAGACCTTCTCTCTAGGGCTCTACTTTTTGTCTACTCAGTGCTCAGTCTGTATTCTGCTTGTCCCGCCTGGACAGGGAACCAGGGAAACACACAAGTCAGTGCTCAGTGAGACGTTCAAAGTTTATTGTGGAAGATAGAAGTATATATATATATCCACACACACAAAGCACCAAAAAGGAGGGTGCAGGAGCGGTTACTTCTGGTCTGGAATGTTTATAAAAGATAACATGGAGAAGAAGAGAAGCTTGGGAACAGTTCTGCAATTTTGAGCCTCCAACGGTTTTACGACCTTGAACATAGATTATACCAAGGAATGTGTTCGCTGATAGCATAGCGTGTCGAGGTCAAGGAAAGAAAACATTCTGTTCTCATGCACACAGAATATCATGAAACACACTAAAAATGAAATATTCCCTACAGGGGCCCATTTGTGAGAAAATAGAGATTGCATCCGCGCTCCTCTGTGGATCGATGCACTAGCGCACAAATAGCGCCAAGCGCTGTTGTATGCTTTTCCTCCAGTAGAAATGATTCTGCCCGTCAGAGAGGGTACGCCAGCAGGGCCTGTTCTTGATCCTGGTGGCTCCACGTTGGCCAGAAAAGTCATGGTATGCAGAGATAGTCAGTCTGCTAGCAGCAGAGCCATGGAAACTTCCTTTGCTCAGGGACCTTATGTCTCAGGCAGGTGGGGAGGTGGTTCACCCACCTTTCCAATGTGGAATTTGCATTGGAAAGATCCTATCAGATAGCTAAGGGAATTTCTCCGAAAGTGGTTGAGACAATTCAAAGTGCTTGAGCCTCATCCACTAGAGGTTTATATGCTTATTACAAGTAATGAGCTTTTACACAAAAGTGTCAAGAATGTAACTATTACTTTACTATTAAATTATACGTAGCAGCGATATCAGCTTGTCCATACTGGACTCGGTAGGAGTAAATCAATGTGTAGGACCCACTTAAAAAGTATATTCTTCGGATTAAATATAAGAAATTTATTAACAATTCCACAGTCTGAAGTTATCTCAGATCACTATCTTGTCTCAATTAAAGTGTGTCATAGTAATAATTTACACACAGCGCGGCGCTACCGTATTAAACGCACATTCACATCAACTACCACGCAGAGCTTTATCAGCAATCTTCTAATTACCAACTTTGATTGGATCGCCATCTGACTCCATCGATCAGGTGACTGAATATTTAGAGTCGACATTCCGATATACCTAAGATAATGTAGCTCCAGTTTAAAGAAAAAATATTAGTGATAAGAAACTTGCTCCCTGGTAAAATGATTACACGCGCAGTTTAAAACAGACCACTCGAAAATTAGAAAATGGCGTCAAACTAAATTGTTAGTATTTTAAATAGCATGGAAGGAGAACTATAGAAAAGCTCTTAGTGTAGCTAGACCAACGTATCTCTCCACTCCTATAGAAAATAACAAAAATAATACTATATATTTTTTTATATTGTAGCCAAATTAACTAGAAATAAGACCACTGCAGAAATATCCACAACAACATTACGCAGTAGTGAGGACTTCATGAACAATGTAATTGATGCAGATGTTAAACTAACCATGTAAGATCGGATGAATTAATTTCAGTCATCTATTCTGCAAATTCATCTACCTGTATATTAGATCCTTTACCAACATATTTTCTCAAACAGATAGTGCCAGACAGAACCCCTGTTGAAAATAATTAATTATTCAATAAGCATTGGGTTTATTCCAAAATCTTTTAAATTAGCAGATATTAAAGCGATAGTTAAGAAGTCTGACCTCAACCCCTGTCAGCTGTCCAATTACAGGCAGATTGTCTGTAAAAAGATAGTAGCGGAGTAGCTATGCTCATATCTACATAAAAATAGCATACAGTCTGTATGAACTGTATCAGTCAGGATTTAGGCCTCATCACAGCACAGAGACAGCACTTGTTAAAGTAGTAAATGACCTCCTATTGGCCTCTGATCAGGGTTGTGTGACTTAACCTCAGTGCAGCTTTTGACACCATTGACATAGTATTCTCCTTCACAGATTAGAAAATGTAGTAGGAATTAAGGGAGGAGCTCTCTCCTGGCTCAGATCCTAATTGACTGATCGTTATCAGTATGTAGACATAAATGGTGATTATTCTGCATGTTCTCTAGTAGAGTTCCATAGGTTCGGTTTTAGGCCCACTGCTTTTTTCCCTTTGCATGTTTCCTTTGGACAACATAATCCATAAGCATGATATTAGTTTTCATTGTTATGCTGATGACACACAGTTATACGTCTCAGCAAAACCAGATGAGAAAAACCAGCTTGCTAAAGTTGAGCAATGCGTAAAGGATATAAGAGACTGGATGCTAATTAACTTTCTTTTGCTTAATCCTGATAAGACAAAAGTTCTAGTCATAGGACTGCATTCAGCTAGGAGCAAGATTTTAGATCACACTGTAACTTTAAATGGCCTTTCTGTTTTATCTAGTGCAACAGTAAAAAAGCTTGGTGTGATTATAGATTCTAGTCTTTCATTTGAAGCTCATGTAGATAATATCACCAGGATAGCATTCTTTCACCTCAGAAATATTACCAAGATAAGGAATATATTGTCACTAAACAATGCAGAAAAACTAGTTCATGCTTTTATCACCTCTAGGTTGGACTATTGCAACGCCTTACTGCCTGGTTGTTCAACTAGGTGCATAAACAAGCTTCAATTAGTTCAGAATGCAGCAGCAAGAGTCCTCACTAGAACCAGAAGATTCGAGCACATCACACCTATCTTATCATCTTCATTGTCTCCCTGTGAAATTTCACATCGATTTTAAGATACTACTTTTGACATATAAAGCATTAAATTGTCTCGCGCCGCAGTATCTGAGTGAACTGCTAGTGTCTTACGATCCACCAGGCCTACTTTGATCAAAGGATGCACGCTGCTTGTCAGTACCATGTATTATGAAGACTACAGCAGGGGGCGGAGCTTTTTCTCACAAAGCCCCAATTTTATGGAATAGTCTTCCAAATAGTATTCGGGACTCAGACACAGTCTCAGTGTTTAAGTCTAGGCTAAAAACCTATTTATTTAACCAAGCATTTGTGTAAATAGATTTGCCTTAGATAAAGGAGAACTTGTGAACTGGTATGTTTAGATGCTGTCTTGCCCACTCTAATTGATCACTCAGGTTTTTGGTTGGTTGGTGATTTGTTGCTTTACATCTCAGGGAGCCCTCATGTCTGTGTTTCCTTCTGGCTCTCCCTTTTAGTTATGCTGTTATATATAGCCGGAGTCTCTGCTTGCACTCTACGTACACTAAATATATATTCACCTTATACATTATTTAACTGTGACCATACCTAACTGTTATCTCTCCCCTCTCTCTCTTTCTCTCTCTCTCTCTCACTACACATGTCGTTTCACTCCCTCTGCCCTCTGGACCTGTCTAACTCATTCTGGTGACCCGCTTCTGGTTGGAGATCTTGTCAGATGGAGCCCCGTGTTTTTCTTTGGGATGCATGCGGTGTCTGGGGACGGTTTCACTCTACCATGAAGAGTTCTGGCCTCGACTGATGTTGACAGCTGTTTCTTTGAGGACTTGACTTGGCTGTAGTCGCTCGATAGTTCAGGACTGGAATTTCCTACAAGTCTACCTAATTAACATCAACTGTTATACTGATCTGCCTGCCACCTAACACACAGTATGAATGCTGATCAATTCCTGTTTTTTGTTTCACCCAGATGAGGATACAGAACTGTTTCCTTGTTGAATCCAGTTCCTCTCAAGGTTTCTTCCTGTTGCCATCTCATGGAGTTTTCCTTGCCTCTGTCGCCCTCGGCTTGCTCATCAGGGACTGTCTGACCATTTTGATTCATACACATTCACATTCCATACAAACTTAAATAATTAATTTTATTGTGTAAAGCTGCTTTGCAACAATGACAATAGTTAAAGGCGCTATAAAAATATAATTGAATTGGATTGAATTGAATATTGCTTTTGACGGAATGTCACCAGGTGCTTATGCGCTGGCGATACGATTTTTTTTAAGAGGAGTACACCTTCTGCAACCCAGTGTAAGGTAGTGTTCCCTCTTGGATTTATTGTTAGTTCTTACATCTTACATTAGTTTAACATCTGCTAAACGAGTGGATGATCTCTATGCTTTGTCTGTGCATCTTATACACAATTTATTGCTAATGGTTTGAAGGTATCTAGGTAGATAGGTTGTCTCCACTGATTATAGCTCTATGGTATTCTGCATTGGCTTCTGATGGGTATTAGAAAGCAGCATATTTTTGCCCTGTACGTGCACTTATGATGCAGTAGAGTAGCTATCAGGGCTCTTGTTCCTAACTTTGATTTGATTTGTTTCTAACTTTAAAAGATAGAGGTGGGGCGTGAATACATGTCTCACACAATATGTGTTGTAGTGTGTGAATTAACTAAAAGGGAACGAATGGTTACGAATATAAATTCTTTCGTAAGGGAGAGGAACAAGGTACAACACATTGCTGCCCCTCTTCACAGCTAAGCGCCATAAGAGCGAGTGTAGAATTGAGAGTCAACCATTGGGACAATTTATAAAGGCAGGCTACTCTGTGGTGACGTAGGTACAGCCCGCCGCGCCTACGTCACCACAGGATTGTCTGCCTTTATGGCATAAATAGCCAGGACATGATATCCCATATGATATGTGTTGTACCTCAATCCTCTCCCTCAGGGAACAGAGGTTATAGTCATAAACATTCATTTTAAAGTTTTATATAAACTCATTTTTTATCTGATCATTTTTATTTTATTGTTTTTCTTTTATTACTTTTTTATTGACATTTTTTATTTGATTCTTGTAAACTTTGACCCAATTTTACTGAAGGTGTAATCTGACTCACTTCCTGCTAAATAAAATCATATATCATATTGTCTTTTTTTATCATTGCTTTTATTACTTTTTTATTGACATTTTAATTTGATTATTGTAAACTTTGACACAATTTTTGCTGAAGGCATAATCTGACGCACTTCCTGCTAAATAAAATCATATATCACTTTTGAACTTCTATAAGTCAAGCATTTAGCAGACACCTCTGTCCAATCAGTGTATGATTTTATAATAAAGATCACTCGAAACACGTGCCAGTCTTCGGCCCGCCCAGCTGAGTGTTAGTAGTAGCCTTAATGTGGGAGCCCCCTAGTAATGGGGAGGAATTGGACACAACTAAATTAGGGAGAAAATCTGAGTCAGGATTTAGGCCTCATCACAGTACAGAGACAGCACTTGTTAAAGTAGTAACTGACCTCCTATTAGCCTCTGAACAGGGTTGCGTCTCTTTGCATAGTAGGAATTAAGGGAACGGCCCTCCCCTGGCTCAGATCCTATTTGACTGATCGGTAACAGTTTGTAGATTTAAATGTGACTATTCCGCATGTCCTAAATTGAGGTTTGGTGTTCCACTGGGTTTAGTTTTAGGCCCACTGCTTTTTTCTCTTTGCATTCTTCTGTACAAGAGTAAAATACCTTGGTGTGATTATAGAGTGTAGCCTTTCATTTAAAGCTCATGTGGATAATATTACCAGGATAGCATTCTATTGGACTATTAATCAGAAGGTTCTAGTTTCAAAATCTAGCACCACCGAGCTGCCACTGTTGGCCCTTAACCCTCGACTGCTCAGATGTATAATGTAAGCTGCTCTGGCAAAGCTCATCTGCCAAATGTTGTAAATGTTAATGTGAGGGTAAGACAGTCAGGTAACAGTCAGGGTAAGATATGAGAGATGTAAGACTTTATTTACAAACCACAAAATAAGTTAAAGGAAAAAAATAGAAAAACAAGCTGCTTCGCCATAGTGTCTCATTTAAATGTTTCTTTCATGTTGTGTGAATGTGCATGTGTGTTTTTTTCCAGGTGAAGAGTAACCTCTTCCCCAAACTCCATCCAAACTGCTCTTAGTCAGTCAGTCAGTCAGTCACATGGCCCACAGTTCACAGTGTTGTACAGGGCAGATGCACAATGTCTCAATTCACACAACTTTATTCTTCATCACTTCACTCTCTCGTCTTCCTCAAAAGAACTTCTCAGTGCAGCTCACAGTCTTAATGACAATGATTGTGATGATGATGATGATGATGATGATGATGATGATGATGGCCCTTAGATGTATGAGCTGAGTCTGTGCTGCATGGAGGGCTTGAGAGAGACTCGGGACAGAGCTGAGGGAGGGTGTGCTGTCAGTCTGATGGAAGAGTTACAAAAATAGATAGTGAGGAAAGAGAGAGAGAGAGAGAGAGAGTGTGTGTGTGTGTGTGTGTGTGTGTGTGTGTGTGTGTGTGTGTGTGTGTGTGTGTGTGTGCGTGTGAAGCAAGCTTACACTTTATCACTGTTGCTGACCTTTCCGCACACACACAGTAAACAGCAGCCACCGATCAGCGCGAGCGTCGCTGAACACCAGCCGATATACAGCCCCTCTCCTAACTCAAACCTGCAACACACATCATTGTGTGTTGATTTATACAAGTCACATCATTTTGATTCATACACATTTTCCACTTTGCCATAATTTTCTTTTGATTCTGTAAAGCTGCTTTGTGACAATGAGCACTGTTAAAAGTGCTATACAAATAAAACTGAATTGAATTGAATTGTCGCCGTCATCATCATCACTATCATCTTTGTTATTCTTGGCATTATCATCATCATAGACATACACACACTCACTTCATTCCTTCATAAAGTGGATTGTGGAACTGCTGTATAATGTTGGACGCGTACCACGACACGGCGATCATTGTACACACACCTGCAGAAACACAACATTACATTACATACACACACACTCCTTCACCCAACAAGGATGCGTATACAAATATCACAGTATAAATACCAAGATCACTGAAAAATATGTCCTGTGCATGTACCAGGGTCGGAGGGAATATCGCCCTTAATATCTCCTGCAATAAATTGCAAAGCAATAAGCTCCGTTTTCCTTGCACAAGGGTTCATTGGTGCGGATGTGATAGAGATTATCGTGGTAATGTACTTTTCTGCGTTGTAGTACCTCGTGTAAAAGTGCCATGAGAATCTGCTCAGGGTTCTTTAATCTGCTTTGGGTTCTTTGTTCCTAATGTTTATAAATCTTTATAACACTTTGTAACATTTTGTTCATCAGATATAATGCAAAAAAATTAAATGATTGTAAGAAATAAATTCTATTGAATTCAGAACAAAGTGATCATATGTTGATGTGCAGCGCTGTGTTTTTCAGCTTCATGGTAAGAACAACACACCATTAACATCAACAATGCTTTAACACTGATGTGTGATGGTTCTGTGCTGCAGGTGGCGCTCTAAAGCTACATTAAACTAACATCTAAACCACATTGTTTAGTCTGCACTTCCCCTCTAGTACTCTACATTAGCGCATTAGTTCAGGTGCATTCCATTCGGCCTGAAGCAGCGCAGAACCCTGAACCCTGAGCGGTATACTCAGCTACGTTAAGTTCCCTTCAGGAACTGAAGGGGTGAAGCATGTAGGGAACGAATGAACTACAGGTCTTCACTTTACTGGAAAAGGGAATGAAAAATTTCCCATAAGTCATTGCTTCTCGCTGGAGCGTGAAAAAATGTAGCTCGAAAATGGAGGTTTTTTTGATTCATACATATACACATTTCATACAAACTTAAATAATTCTTTTGATTGTGTAAAGCTGCATTGTGATGATGAAAATTGTTAAAAGCACTATACAAATAAAATTGAATTGAATTGAAAAAAGGATTTATATATTTATTATCATTATTGTCAAGGATGACAACTTATTAAAAGGACACAATGATTGATTTTTTTTATTTAATCAAGAAATCCTTATATTTTAGTTTTATAATGGTATCACTATTTGTTTCAATAAATATTCAATATTTAATGTCCGTAGTGTGAAATTTTCACACGGAAGAAGTGACGTCTGCATGGGTATTTTCGCAGGTGAACAGAATAGTGATGTTTTGTCGAGAGAAGTTCCCTTCACCAGCATTCCCTGCAAACGAAGCAGGGAGTAGGGCGCACCCTGTGAAGTACACTTCGTAATGGAACGTGCCAGTGTGTATGTGTATGTGTTCAGTACCCTGCAGGATGAAGAACACTCCTCCGAGAACAGCGATTCGTCCCTTCACTAGGTAGTTTTCTCCTCCGATTTTGGAACACTGCATGCCGATCAGAGTGAAGATGAGACCGAACGTCCCCAACACGATGGAGGCGATCATGAGTGCGCGACACGCCTGGATGTAACCTGAATACATACATGAGATTTATTAACACACCTCAAACACACACACACTTCTCTGCACACACTGCATGTTTTCGTCCTCATGTGGCTGATAAACACACAAATCTCACATCGTAAAAAAGTGGTCTTTGTTCACGAGCGGTCTGTTTGTTAAACCTGATAACATGATGTGATTTATTGCGTCTCTGACCAAAGACACGTGAAAAATGCGCGTGATTAAAATGTCAGTGTGAATGCAACAACGATGAAGATTCATAAAGGAAGCATGCTAATGGACAGGAACAATCTTAAACATCTTCCCTCTCCAGACATCAGTACTGGCTGACCCTGCACTCTGAACCCAGCTTTCTAACTGGGAACTCATTTCAGTGTGCTGTAAGGTCCATGTTACAAATAATTGAATATTATTATTATTATTATTATTTCACCCCAAGCTTACTCCCCCCCCAACGACCCTCCCGTTCCCTCTCCTGCAGGTATGTGGCGTAATAAACTTGCCCTAGACATCCAAACAGCTGAGTCACTGGCAGTCTTTAAATAAAGACTAGAAACTACCTGTTCCTCAATTATTTAAAAACATTCCCAGCTGTTTTACTTTTCAGGTTTGTATGGCCCCGAACTTAAACAAACCCCTAATGTGAACCCATCAGAGAAGAGCCTGCTCCCCCAGCTTGTTGCTCAGCATGTTCTTTGATGGGTGTGGCTCAGCAGGAGCTCATTTACATAGACACTGAAGTGGTGTGTTCGGAGGAGGAGTGAATTTAAGGGAGTGTGAGGGGCAGTGTTGGGTTTAACTGTTTACAAAGTAACTCGGTTACCACAAAAGTACTCGGATTCCATCCGCCATTCAAGTACTCAGTTACTTAGTTATATTTTCAAAAATGTAATCCATTATTCAGACAATTTATATAATCCGTGAGCCAGACAGCAGTCATTGACAATCTGTTAATCTGTGTGTGTGTGTGTGTGTGTGTGTGTGTGTGTGTGTGTGTGTGTGTGTGTGAGAAAGTCATCCTACAAGCCCCGCCCCGATACCCCACTCCCCTCTGTTATTCCTGCTGTTATAACCCTATCTCACCTATGCGATTTGACTATGTGAGGATCAACGTGCGAAAAGATGGAAACCTAATCACAGCGCCAAACTCGCGGTGAATCATGATGAACCGTACTTACGGCCACCGCGCGAAACCGCGTAGGTGAGATAGGGATATTAGAAGTTAACAGATTATGGGCCAAACTTCACTGAGTGATGATGGCAGAATAATTATAAAGGTCTTGACTAAAACAACATGCATGAGGAAGCACAAAGGAGTTTTCATTTTCTGCAATGGAAAAGTACTCGAACTAGTTACTTTTATCAGAAAGTAACGCAGTAATGTAACTGATTACTTTTTGAAGACAGTAATTTTGTAATGTAATTAGTTACTTTAAAAAGTAAAGTCCCCCAACACTGGTGAGGGGGAACAATGCATTATCTTCAGCTGGGGGAGTAACACACAGTATTAAGACCTGTATTAACTTGATAAAGAAATTGTAAAGTATGGCACCTTTAAACTAACATGAACCCTGAGCACTAACCCAGGTGGCATGGTGGCATAGTGGTTAGCACTGTCATCTTGCACCTCCAGGGTCCGGGTTCCAATTCCACCTCGCGGTTTATGTGCATGGAGTTTTCATTTTCTCCCCGTGCTTGGTGGGTTTCCTCCGGGGACTCCGGTTTCTTCCCATAGTCCAAAGACATGCGGATTAGATTAATTGGTGTTCCCAAATTGCCTGTAATATGTGTGTGTGTGTGTGTGTGTGTGTGTGTGTGTGTGTGTGTGTGTGTGTGTGTGCGCTCTGCAATGGATTGGCACCCTGTCAAGTCTTGTGGTATAAGCGCCACCCCCACAACCCTGAATACAGGATAAGCGCTATAGATGCATGAATGAACTAACAGTAACCCTGAGCTCTCACACACTTTGCTGACTCAGCAGGACAGAAGTTTCAGTGTCATAAAAGTCAGGGGACTTTGGTCTAAACAGCTTGATTAAATAAAATTGAAGATGTGGGTGACACAACAGCCTGCACCCACACACACACTCTTACACACACTCACATACACTCTTACTCTCTTACAAACAGGCAGCATTTTAAACACCATAATAAACACCAAACCACACACATTATTCCTTGTCCACTATATACAGTAGGTAACATAAACCCAATCAATTCACTGTGATCATGTTCAAATCCACACACACACACATATAATATAATGAACAAAACTCAGGGTTTTTTTTTTAACCCTGAGTGTTGTTCATCAAGCTATGTTTTTTTTTTAATTAACTTTCTTTATTAGAAGTTATTTCCCAGGTAACATAATATTTCAATACAGGAGACATAACTTCCATTTTGCTTTTTGTTTTTTGTTTACCCTAATGTATCCCATCAAGCTATGTTTAATGCCACGCCCATTCTGCTTCTGGAGACACAAGGTACTAAAATTTTTGCTCCACATTATCCTTGTATAAATGTCTGATTTATTGTGTTGTTCAATCTCCTGGATTTGTCCTTGCATAAGCATTTACTGTGTTCATGTGAAACCTGTAAATTAGTTCTAGCTCCATCGGAAGTCACCTGTTCAGTAAATAGGGTCGAGTTGTGTGTGATTAAAGTGTCACATAACCATAATACTCATAGTTACTAGTTACATAATACTCATCCTTCTGTTCCTGGGGGAGTGTTAAAGTATCTTAAACACACAGCACAATGAGGAACAGGGAGCAATCCAAACAGATGCTCACTCTGTATTACTCAAAGGCAGGTGGGGTAATAGGGGCATCTTTCTGTGTGTCTGGGGTTCTCAGCTCTGTCCAATGAGTGTTTTTTGTGTGCTGATAATGATGATGGTAAATTATAAGTGAACAGGAAATTTATGTGACAGTCACAGGCAAGCCGAGTGCAGCCGCAGTGTCACAAAATAAAAATAAAGCCTAGAGTGAAATGTTTTCAGATGATCATTCTCCATAAAGCAGGCTTTTATAACAGTGCAGTGGTTAATGTAAATTTTTTAAGGGACTGATGGTTCTGTGAGAATCAGGAGCGAAGCAAGTGAAAGGTGATGACTGCACTCCACTACAGTGTCTGTGTTTATTTACTGTATTTACTAAATGTGATGGAGATGATTAGACCCTGCTGATGGGTCTGTCAGAGAGCCACTGAGGTCAGACTTATATTAGACTGTGACATTAGAATGATATTAAATGTAATATTAGACTGTGATATCAGAATGTGATATTAGACTTAAATTAGACTGTGATATTGGACTGTGATAATATACTGTAATATTAGACTGTGATATTAGATTTATATTAGACTTATATCAGACTGTGATATTAGACTTATATCAGACTGTGATATTAGACTTATATCAGACTGTGATATTAGACTTATATAAGACTGTGATATTAGATTGTAATATTAAACTTATATTAGACTGTGACATTAGACTGTAATATTAGACTTATATGTCTAATATCACAGTTTAATATTAGACGGTAACATTAGACTTATATTAGACTGTGATATTAGACTTATATTAGACTGAGATATTAGACTGTGATATTAGACTGTAATATTAGACTTATATTAGCCTGTGACATTACACTGTAATATTAGACATATTAAACTGTGATATTAGACTTATATTAGACTGTGATATTAGACTGTAATATTAGACTTTTATTAGACTGTGATATTAGACATATTAGACTGTGATATTAGACTGTGATATTTGATTTATATTAGACTGTGATATTAGTCTGTGATATTAGACTTATATTAGACTGTTATATTAGACTTATATTAGACTAATATTAGACTTATATTAGACTAATATTAGACTTATATTAGACCGTAATATTAGACTTATATTAGACTGTAATATTAGACTTATATTAGACTGTAATAATAAACTCATATTAGACTGTGATATTAGACTTATATTAGACTGTAATTTTAGACTTATATTAGACTGTGATGTTAAGTGTGATTTTAGACTGTGACATTAGAATGTGATATTAAATGTGATAACAGATGTCATATTAAATGTGACTTTTATTAGACTGTGATTTTAGACTTATATTAGACTGTGATATTAGGCTGTAATTTTAGACTTATATTAGACTGTGATATTGGACTGTAATATTAGACCTATATTAGACTGTGACATTAGAATGTGATATTAAATGTGATATTAGACTGTGACATTAGAATGTGATATTAGAATGTGATATTAAATGTGATAACAAATGTCATATTAAATGTGACTTTTATTAGACTGTGATTTTAGACTTATATTAAACTGTGATATTAGACTGTGATATTAGACTTATAATAGACTGTGATATTAGACTGTGATATTCGACCTATATTAGACTGTGACATTAGACTGTGATATTAAATGTGATATTAGACTGTGATATCAGAATGTGATATTAGACTTATATTAGACTGTGATATTAGACATATTAGACTGTGATATTAGATTTATATTAGGTCTGCGATATCAGACCTTTGTTGGACTGTGATATTAGACTACGCTATTAGACTGTGATATTGGCCACATATTAGACTGTGATAGACTTATATTAGACTGTGATCTTAGACTGTGATATTAGACTGTATTATTAGACTCATATTAGACTGTAATATTAGACTTATATTAGACTGTGATATTAGACTATAATATTCAACTGGGATATTCAAGTAAGTTATTAGATCTAATCTATATTAATATCTTGACAATAAAATGATTAGCGTTGAGCAATTCATTATATCTTGAGGCCAGATAATAATAATGATATTGGAGCAAAGTATTTTACATACACACACATGCACATTTCTGGTTCTAAGTTGCAGATACAGAGTGATTTATATTGTATGATAAATATTTAAGTGGTTTAGTTTAGTTTTAATTGTTTAGTGTTTCATATTCATAAAGCTCATTTGGCTTCATGCCAGGTTTCCTCCTATTCCTCCAAGCTTTCATTAAACACACACACACACACACACACACTACTGAATGTGCACAATTCTGCTGTCTGACCTTGTGTCTAACTTGTACTTTGATTAGACGGTGTGTGTGATTAACGTATGGAGGAAGTATATTATTATTGGCATGGTTTACCCGGTGTGTGTTTCTGTTATTTTGTTTATTGTAGACTTCTCAGAAGTCCCAGAATACTCTGCACTTCACTGTCGCTCGTTCCTAATTGTTCCTTGTTCACTCTTTGATCAGTTTCTAGCAGTGTGTCAGTCTCAGTGTCGTTCTACTGCCATCATTACCTCTGTTTACTTTATACTCTTAATAAAGTCTGCACATTCGTCCTGCCTCAACCCTCATCACTCATGATTATGAAATTTATGTGACATTATAAAGTAAGTGTGTTATTATTTATAAAATTAAAGTAGTAGTTTTTTTTTTTTTATAAAAATGTGTGTCTGTGAAGGAGTGGGATAGAATAAATAAATGATAATGCATCAGATTTATTTATTGTCTCAGTTATAGATTATTTTTGTTATGATTTGAATAATTAGCTGTTTTTATTTATGACAGACACTGCATACATCATCACACATGCGGGGTGACTGCTGTATCTGCAGATTTGTTCTGCACCCTTAGTTCCTACAACCTGGTACTGAAGGTACATCCTCACATGTCTCACTGTTCAGTGATCTTTATTTATTTATTAAGCTTTCTCAAATATTCTGCAGCGTCTCCCTCGGTGTATCCCTCAGTGTGTTGTCCCCTGACCTCCAGTGATCAGGGTTTATTTGTTTAAAACAGACCTGCTGCATTTTCTCTCTTCTTCCACTCATCATGTTTAAAGTGGAAAAACAGAGAGGTAAGAAGTTCTGGCAGTCAAACTCACAACCTCTTGGTCATAATTAAGTTTCTTATAAAATTCAGTATGATTATATAACGGATCTACACCCATCGCGCGTGTGTGTGTGTGTGTGTGTGTGTGTGTGTGTATGTGTGTGTGAGATACCTGGTAAGGCGAATAAGGATGGAAAATACCAGCAGCTGTAGGCACCGGTTGAATCCTCAGCGCAGGACATCCACAAGTTCTCAAACAGATCAGAGGTGAGAACGACGCTGCCGTCATCACTCGTCCTTTTCCAAGACCAGACCTGCAGCGATGCGGCCGCGCTCACACACCCAAAAAACCCTGCACACAGCCCACACACCTGCACCACAGCTTTCATCCTGACTTCCAACACACACACTCTCACAAACAAACGGAGAAACTGAGGGAGAGGAACTGCTCCACATGTTTACATCGGAGTGTGTGTGTGTGTGTGTGTGTGTGTGTGTGTGTATATGGGGGTGTGTCTAGATATGGACAAACTACTGTCGCATTATCATCTCATTCCATAAACCATGAGTTGCAACTGCTTGCTACCCACACACACACACCCTGCAGCACAGAAGTGTGTATGAATGAGTGATCAAAGTCGATGACAGAGAGGTGAAAGAGGACATCATTCATATCACCATCACCTGTCAATAATTAACACACACAAACTGTATGCACACACATATAGATGCACACAAATTCATTCACACATACACACATTTATACATGTATACATACACACAGAGATATACATATACAGTGCCCTCCATAATTATTGGCACCCCTGATTAAAATGTGTTCTTTAGCTTCTAAAAAAAATCGGTTTTGTTCTAAATAGCATAGGGACACAATGGAAAAAAAGGAAATTATAACCTTTAATTCAAGTGCATTTATTCTGTGGGGAAAAAAATCCCACATTAAGAAATAATTCTTTTACATCAAATCATGGGTGCCACAATTATTAGAATTACTGATGTTTTATACTTTGTACAACCCCCTCTTGCAAACAAAACATCACCTAATCTTCTCCTATAATGTTTCACAAGATTAAAGAACACAGAAAGAGGGATCTTTGACCATTCGTCTTTGTACAATGTCTCTAAATCATCCAGTGACCTGACTCTCCTCTGCAGCTCACTCCACTGGTTTTCAAGGGGGTTGAGGTCTGGGTACTGAGATGGCCATGGGAGCTTGATTCTGTTTGTGGTGAACCATTTCTGTGTAGATTTGGCCACATGTTTTGGGTCATTATCTTGCTGAAAGACCCAGTGACGACCCATCTTCAGCTTTCGGGCATAGGCCACCAGATTTTTATTTAAAATGTCCTGGTATTTCAAAGCATTCATGATGCCATGCACCCTAACAAGGTTCCCAGGGCCTCTGGAAGAGAAACAGCACCACAGCATCACAGATCCTCCCCCATACTTCACAGTGGGCATGAGGTGCTTTTCTGCATACTCATCTTTTGTGTTCCACTCAGAGTGTTTGTTTCTAAAAAGCTCTATCTTGGTCTCATCTGACCAAAGGACACGGTCCCAGTTGAAGCCCCAGTACCGCTTAGCAAACTCCAAATATTTGCGTTTATAATTGTGACTGAGAAAAGGTTTTTTTCCATGCATGCCTCCCAAAGAGCTTGTTGACATGTAGATAGCGTCTGATGGCTGTTTTGGAGACTTTGTGACCCCAAGATGGTATTATTTGTTGCAGTTCTTTAACAGTAAGCTTTGGAGAATTTTTTATTTCTCTTAACATCTGTCACGAGCAACTGAGGGACGAACACAACAGCCTTAGCAGTTAGCCCGTGTTGTGTGGATGGTAAACCCAAAATCCCAAACGCGGAAGTAGCGCGAGTAGGCAGGATATTTACTCTTAGAAGTCTCTTACACAAAGAGCAAGGATCTACACAAATAAACCCGCGTTCTAGCAACACACACTCAATCAAGGAAGCAACCTGAATAGGTGAGTACTCACGAAATAGTCGGCGAAGCGAAAGCGAAGACATAGATGAACTCAATGACTGAGCAATGTGGAGCGCCATTTTGTTTCCTTTTATGCTTTCTGAAAGCGCGACCGTTTTCAACCATTGGTGAAGTGATGAAGGGGTTGAGCTGGGAGGTGTGGAATACCGGATGGTTTCGGAGCGCCGCAGGCAGCTGGAGCCGGTAGATGACAGGATTGATACGGAGGGTGATGCGGTATGGATTGATGAACCTGGGTGATAGCTTCTTGGATTCTGTGTGAAGGTGAAGGTTTTGATTGAAAGCCATACTCTGTCACCTACATTGTACAAACATCCCGGCGGGTGTCGACGGCGATGTTGAATGGCGTAGCAGTTGTTGGCCTGTTGAATGGCAGCGTTCGCCTGGCTCCACAGCCGTCGACACCGACGAACCAACTGTTGGGAGATTGGTGGCTGAAGAGACGTGGAGATTATGAGATAACTCAGCCCATAGGAGGTAGCGGGCCCAGGAGCGCTGGCGATCAGCAACAAAGCATCTCAGGTAGCGCTCCAGTTGCACTCCAGTAACGCTCTGTCTGACCGTTAGTCTGGGGATGATAACCAGAGGATAGACTATAGGTGGAATTGATCAGACAGCAGAAGGCCTTCCAGAACCGGTCGGTGAAATGGGGCCCCCTGTCCGAGACGATGTCTTTTGGGAACCCATGCAGTCAGACTACGTGTTCCAAAATCAGCTCTGCTGTTCTTTTGGCTGACAGGAGTCCGGCGAGGGCCACCAGGTGCACGACTTTGGAGAATCGGTCAACGATAGTTAAGATGGTGTTCTTCTCTTTGGAGACCGGCAGGCCCGTGATGAAATTGACGACAATGTGCGTCCAGGGCCGACGGGGAATGAACGGGGAGTGGTTGGAGTTCCCCCGGTGTCGGTTGATTGGTATTCTTAGCCCTGGCGCACACTGGGCACGCCTGGACGTACTCCTTTACGTCACTCGCCATAGATGGCCACCAGAAGGCACGTCTAATAAATTGGAGGGTGCGGTTGGTGCCGGGATGCCCAGATAAGGGCGAGGAATGACCCCATCGCAACACCTCGGTTCTTACGGTGTCCGGAAGGTAGAGTCGCCCAGGCGGTACACCTGCAGGCGCGGTCTCCATCACCTGTGCACGGTGACCCCTTGTTTCCAGGTCCCAGTAAAGTAGTGCAATGATCGTGGTGGGTGTGATGACCGGCGCGGTGTCTGCCCGGGGGGCGTCCTCTTCATGTTGTCGGGAGAGGGCGTCAGTTTTGGTGTTCATGGACCACGGGTGGTAGGATAGATGAAAGTTGTAATGTTCGAAGAACAGTGCCCACCGCGCCTGTCTCGGATTGAGCTGTTAAGTTGCGAATGGTGATCAGGTTCTGATGGTCGGTCCAGACGATGAACGGCTCCCTGGCGCCCTGGAGCCAGTGTCGCCATTCTTCCAAAGTCCACTTTATGGCCAGCAGCTCACGGTCCCCTACCCCGTATCGCTGCTGAATGGGGTCAAATTTTTTGGAAAAGAAACTACAGGGATGTAGCTTCTGGTCTGGACCTCGTTGGGAGAGAACGGCCCCAGCGCCCACATCCGAAGCATCCACCGCCACAACGAATGGTTTACTTGCGTCAGGGTGCAGTAGAATTGTGGCGTTGGTGAATCGGTGGCATAGGTCATAAAAGGTGGTGATGGCGGCGGGATTGAGGCTGAAGTGATGAGAAGTGGGTCGAGTCAGAGCGGTTAAAGAGGCGGCGACCGTACTGTAGTCCCGGATAAAGCAACGATAAAAGTTCGCAAACCTGAGAAACCGTTGAAGTTGCTTGAGAGTCTTGGGTAGGGGCCAATGACACACAACTTCCAGTTTCTGCAGGTCCATGGCCACACCCTGGGGTGAGATGACAAAACCCAGGAACATAGTGGAGCACTCATGAAAGGCACATTTTTCCAACTTACAGTACAGTTGGTGGGCGAGTAATCTCTTAAGCCGAATGTAGCGGAGTACATTTTTTCCAAAAAGTTACTCAAGTAAATGTAATGGAGTAAATGTAACCTGTGACTATCCACCTCTGATAATAATAATAATAATAATAATAATAATAATAATAATAATAATAATAATAATAAACCCACCAAGCACAAGGAAAAAAGTGCAAACTCTATGCGTACAGACCCAGAGGTTGGAAACGAATGCTTGACCCTTGAGGTGCGACACTACAGTGCTAACCACAACGCCACTGTGCTGTGTACATACACACACACACACACACACACACACACACACACACACAGGTTACATACTCCTCGTATGTATATACTCTTTTATTAACATCAATTAACATCTGTTAACAACTGTTATACTGACCTTTCCAGCCTCCTAACACACAGTATGAGTGCAGATCAATCCCTGCTATCCGTTATCACCCAGATGAGGATGGGTTCCCTGTTGAGTCTGGTTCCTCTCAAGGTTTCTTCTGCCATCTCAGGGAGTTTATCCTTGCCACTATCACCCTCGGCTTGTTCATCAGGGACTATCTGACCATTTTGATTCATACACATTCACATTTCATATAAACTTAAATAATTCTTTTGATTGTGTAAAGCTGCTTTGCGACAATGAAAATTGTTAAAAGCGCTTTTTCCGTAAGACCTCGCCTCATGTCTGTGTGCCTATAGGTCCACCCGTGCACAAGGATCGAACCCGTAACAGTACATACTCTGTGCCTATGTGTATACTCCATGGGTATGTTTATACTGCGTGTATATGACTCTGTGAATGCAATAAGAAATAGAAAAACAATAAGAAAAGAAAAACAGAAACATAATGCAGGCAGCTGGTGGGAGATGTTTTTTTACATCACCTCTAAACATCTGGATCAGACCTGGAACATTATATAACATCTGGTACATCTGTGCCACAACTTTGCAGTGATATATCTAAATGTACCTTAGTTTAATTTGGTCTGCTGTTAATGAAAATCCTTATTGTACATAAGTCAATAAGAGCCCTGACTAGAAACAGTAGATGTGAGCACGCCACCCCTCTCTCACCCACACTGCACTCGCTCTCTGTGTGAGACTTCACACTGATTATAAAACAATACTACTGACCTATAAAATACTGAATGGTACTGAATCTTTGAATGGCATTTTATCTTCTGATCGACCTGCTTCAGTCAGAAGGCTCAGGGTTTAGTCCACACACACAGATCTCTTAGTTATTTAACACACATGCAGCGCGTGTATACAGCACACACACACACACACAGCACTTGACCTTGTCCCAAATATATCACCTGTCTATTTATCTGCTCATCTGTAAGCCTGCTCATCTGTAAGCCTGTAAGTCTATCTCTCTTTCTGTCATTCTGTCTCTCTCTATCTTCGTAATTGGCTCTCGGTGCACCGGTCTCTCTGTGTGATCTGTTCATCATGCAGCGGTGAATTAGGATGATACAGGATCATTAAAGGTTTGGAGGATTCCCCTTGTTATCTCATCATCATTGTTTCCTGTGTCACATGTTATCATCTACGTTATCTCTCACTCCCACATATTAGATTAGATAATTCACTGAAAACATTGCAACACACACACACACACACACACACTTATTCATGAAAAAACAAAAGAAAATGCACAGGTATTACCTCTAGAATTGCCTCCTGTCCTTTTTCTCAGGAGTACTCCCTTTAATTTACCTGCCTGCCCCTGACCATAATTCACATTTCCCCAGGACTCATAATGTTCTATGTTTTACACCTGATTTTATATACAGTTATATTTTACACACCTATATGGCGATATGGCGTAACAATCACACCAACAATCCAAACCTGATTGATCCAAACACAATTTACACAACATTGGCCAGCTGCAGCGTTCTTGGACTGACTGTTCCGGTACTCGTGACATATTTTTGCAATCTTGTTATCTTTATGTGCCAATGTATCATCTTTTATACATCACTTATTTTTAGTTACTTTATACTCTATTATACTCTCTCTCATCGCGGAACACCTGAAGCCCATCCCAGGGCACTCGGCATGAGCCAGGATGCCAATCCATCACAGACTTTAATAATACTTTGCTCTTTGTCGAATATATAAAATAAAAATTGATATATGGATGATCCCAAAGGGAATTTCAAACAATCAGACCCAACGGAAAATAACACAACAGGTATGTGGTTGCGAATACATCATTTCTGTTCAAAGGTCCTGTCTAGGTCCCAGTCACTACTGTTCAGGTGTGAACATGTTACATCCGCTCATTTGTAACTGCGGTGCGAGCAAAAATGGACACCCCACTTGTGATTTGTGTGAAATAAAAGCAGTGTTCAGTACCTGGTGCTGAATCAATTGGTGAGCCATGAATTTATCTCTATGAGTCTGAAAGTAAACAGAGTATGGACCGGAAACATCCTCAATCGCAGACCGAGAAAAAGTTTAACAAAAATCAACTATCAACTGAAAAAATTATCAATTACAATTTCTAGGATTGAAATATTATCAGGAAAAATGAACAGTGCTTGTTACCATGAGACATTTATTGAGGTGCTGAAGCCTAAACTTTGGATTAATCTGAGAGGACTGCTATCCAAGCAAATCGGAAATATGCACATCTGCAACTTCTCCCCACACTCTCGACACTCTATAAAAAGTTGGTTTTGTGGTGTTAAATTATCCTCCCTATAGTCCTGATCTTTCGCCATCAGACTGTGAAAAGAGGTAGAGGTAAGCGGGAATTCATTCCCATCTTACTAAATAGAAACGAAATACTGAACATAAATGTCACATGCTGTTTAGCGATGTTTAGTCACGTTATTTTGTGTTAAGCTATTTCTTGTATTTTTTAATACCGACGGACATATGTGCGTGCTTAATCTGCGGTTCGGTTCTGGGTTGTGAAGCGATAGGAGCAAAGTATAAATACTTTTCTTTTGGTAAATTAAGTATCCTGGATTTTAAATGAATACCTATCTCTATATTTTTTCACAGCCAACAAAATTGCTTAATGCTGAAAGAAAGCCATTAAATCACGTGGAAATTCTTTCCATGATTTGATTAAGTTAATTCGATGAGTTATTTATGAGTGTGAAGGAGAGCTATGTGTATAACAAAGAGTGTGTTACAGCAGAGAGACCATCATGACCAACAGGCCCGATTCACGGAAGGTGAGCTTGAAGATGGGGAGGGTAGAAGCACTCAATCTGTTAAAAACACACACAAAACATTCACACACTTTAACGAAACTAAAACTATCTTGAGTGGTTTAAAGTAACTGTGGGACACACGGGTTCGGCTACATGCAGCACGCGGCTAGCTAACACAGAGGTGAAGCCTGAGGAAAGAACCTGCAGCTAAAAAGACCAAACCGCGGACTTCAATCTAAACAGGAATGCGCGTCTCTCTACACAGCAGTGATCACCACGGCTACAGCTACTGGCACTTATAATTATTTATTAAATAAAACATATATAGAAGATGAAAAGACCCTGACAGACTGTAAATCATTTTAAACACTGCTCTAACATCCGTCTTTCAGGTCGGTAGAATGACGTCACGGTTCATTAATTGGTGAAAGTAAGAGGGCGTGGCTATGCGATAATTGAGGGTGTAAGCATTAGAAATGCCCATCCTCCGGGCGCGCGCTCGGTCTTTAACCCGGATTAAACACGATGAGGTTTGGTACACAGCACTTCGCGCTCATCACGGTGTTGACGCTTGTGACCGGAGGCGCGAGCGGGATTCGCGTGGGGAAGGAGGGGCCGCGGGTCGGACTGGAGGGGAGGCGATACAAAGCCGCCGGGTTCCGGTCCGAGGTTCGCGCACTGCCGCTGGGCGTCCGCGTGCACTGCACGGAGCATAGCATGGTGGTGAGAGCGCACGCTGACCTCTACGGGACCGGGCGACTCGTGCATGCGGGAGAGCTGCGGCTCGGACCGGAGACCTCGGCGGGGCACTGCGGGGCGACACGGCGGGGGGGAGGCGAGCACGTGATCACTGCGGGACTGCACGAGTGCGGCGCACAACTGCGGGTAACTACCGCACCGGGTGTGATCTCACGCACACACACTCGCTCACATTCTCTCTCATTCACACACACTCACTCCAACACAAACACTTGAGCACTGACTCCCCATAGATTCAATTAAACATCCATGTTCATTCAGTCATTATGTCAGGTGGGCGGGACTTCGAACCAGGGGGACCACAAAGAAGAGACTAATAATGACATTAATCTCAGCAGGGCTGTCTCTCTCTCTCTCTCTCACACACACACACACACACACACACACCCAGACAGCACTAAAAAGAGACAGGTTCCTCTAAGATGTATAATGAACATTCTTCTTTAAAATATGAAGTGTTTGTTTTGTTTATTATTTTGTTCTTTAGGTAAATACATTATGTATAATTTGAATTAAAATCAGAAAAGGGGGGGCGGAAGCTGAAACTTTAAGCTATTTGTGATCAAGAGCCATGAGAGAGCTTTTCTCTTCATAATACACTCGCATCACTTTCTGTCCAAGTTTAGGAATTTTGTTTTGTTTGTTTAGTGTGTGTGTGTGTTAAGGGGAAATGAGTGTTCCGTGTCTGGTGCTGTTTTCCAGTCATTTCAGTGTTGCTGTAATAAACATCACTGATCACTGTGTATAACCGTCTGCATCAGGAGTTTTACTCACATATTTTATACTCGCATCACACTTAATGTTTATCTAAACACATTCAGAAGTCAGAAGACCAGTTAGAAGTTTGGACACACTTTAATATTTAACAGTCTTTCTTTATTTGTATTATTTTTCTACAAATTTTTCTACATTTTTCTGAAGATCATAAATATGAACTCTTCTCCTCTGAACACTAGTTTATTGGGGGCCAATCAGAAGCCTAGACAAAATGTCATTATCGGTACTGCCATGACTGGATCCGAACCATCGTACACAAGTTCGCTGTTGCACAAAATATCCTCATAAAAAAAGCTGACATCAAATCAAGGAGACTGGCACACAGACAATTCAATTCAAGATTCAAAGGCCTTCCCAGAGGGAAATTGCTTATTCTTGGTTACAGTTGTTCACAGTTGGTAGCCAATAGAAAGGAAAAAGTAATAAATAAGGAAAAACTCATAAATAAAATAAAATGAGAAAAAAGTACCATATTGCAAACTAAACTTTTGAATACTTTATTGCACATTAAATATGACCAAAGTGTACTGGTAAAAATTGCACAATTAATACAGAAATCTAATAAATGTATATTATGTAATATTATATTGCATTGCATTATATTTTATTGCGACATCATCGGCCACAAGTTGACATTACAACAAGCCAGATTCTCAGTTTGCCCTGTCCACACTCTGGAAAATCTTCACTTTTGAAGGAGTTTTCCAGAAGCTCTGTGTTCAATGACCCAACTGCATTTGCATGTGGATGAAAGGCCAAAACAGGGAGAAAGATCTGTTTTTAAAAATACCTGGCAGAGTGAATTCCCGAGCTGCATTTCCTGCAATGTGCATCATCAGAGATAGTTTCATCATTGTGTTTAAGTGCCGTTAACAAAACTGTTAAAGATAATGTGCATGCAATTCTTGCAGTTTTCGATATGACCTAAGCTTCATGTCTTTATGATGTATCGTGGTTTTTCTTTACTTCATTTATATAACTCCAGAAGGTACTTCTTAGCACCTGCAGATGATATTTCATAGTTTGTAGAACATGCTGAAGTCATAAATTAAAAATAATAATAAATTTGGTCTAAAATTTGGACTGGTACTGTTTAATTATTTGTTTGTTTGTTTGTTTGTTTTAATCAAGCTTATAAATCCCATAAACACTTCCAGGTTGAACATGCTCTGATCGCAGATTTATAGCATGTGACTGCTCAAAATTTGGCTCTGTGATCATTCATGTATTTGTGTTTCTTCTAGGTTGACGGTGACCATTTGGTTTATGCTAACACTTTGTTCCACATTCCAACCCCAAACCCCTTTGGTATCGTCAGGTCGGCGGGCGTGGCAATCCCAGTCGAGTGCCACTACAAGAGGTCAGGTTGGGATCTGTTTCGACACGGCTCTCAATAATGTATTCGCACTCATTTAAGAACCCTTCAGTTATATCAGTTATATGTCTGCTAAGTGTGTGTGTGCACGCGTGCAGTGTGTGACTGGAATGTGTGCGTTGTGTTGCTATGAACAGGACTCACTTTGTCAGCAGTAATATCCTGTCAAATCCTGTGAGCCCCACCCCACCCTCACCCATGCCTCAGTCCAGGACCGGTGAGTGTTTCACTTCCCTTATTGCATTGTTTCATTACACTTTTGTTTAAGCTAACTGTACCTGTGGTGTGTGGGTGTGTTACCCAAAATGCACTGCTGCCTTCTGTGCTGTTGTAGATGATTGGATGTCTGAGAGATGGCTGGACATGACTGATTCTGATAAAGCTTTGACCATGGTGGCGTCTGTTCTCAGTGGTCATCACAGTGCCTTTAAACTCTTCCTGGACCATTGTGTTGTCACACATGGACCTGACACTGCATTCACGTCCACCTGTGACCTCATCAATGACCACAGGTCAGAGCCACACCCCTCACTTAACATTTACATAAAACAGGAATGTGTCATCACATCCAGTCAAAGTGTAGTGGTCATTACAGTGCCCCCTTCTGGAAAAATCAACAAGCAGATTCTGTCAAAAACAGTTACGTTTAATAAAAAAGTTTAATATTTATAGCCAGTAATGTATGCATTTTTGTAAAGCTGCTTTGTCACAATGTTGTATTTAATGTGACCTCTCCTCCGTGCCATAGGTGTTCTGGTGTCTCCGGGGCAGATGGTCATGTGCTGACAGTGAAACTCAACTCACTCCGAGACGAACGACCTCCCGGCAGTGCTGTGAGGATGTTACTGTTACTGTTACTACTTGGGTTACTGTTCCTACACCGTGAGGGTGTGCCCTAAAGCACAATCCACACAGTGCGTCTGTGAGAGTACAACGGAGTGGTCAGTGTATAGATGTTACCGTCAGATTTCTTGTGGTTGTCACTGTTACAGCAGCGTTGAAGGCTGTCTGGTTACAACACGCACGGTTTGCTACACAACATGAATGTGAGGTTTGTGAGGTTGAGTTTGTGTGACTGAGGTTGTGTGATTGCCGTGTTGTGGTGGTGACGTGACTGTGAGATTATATAACTGAGTCTGAGGTTAAAAGCTTGTGTTGTGATTTTGAGGTTGCATGATTGTAATGTGCATGATCGGCTGTGAGGTTAATTGCAAGTTTGTGTTGGGTGTTTGTGAGGTTGTGTGCGAGGTTGCATCAGTGTGAGATGCTGGTGAGGTTTTTTGAATGATAGGTTGTCATATTGAGGTTGAGTGAGGGTGTGTGGTTGTGAAGTAATTGTACAGTTGTGTTGCATGCTTGAAGTGTTTTTCTGTGGCATAGTTGAGTTGTTTGTCTTTGCAGCTGCTGATTTAATTGGTTTTCCTTCCTGCAGATGTTCCTCAGGTGCTGGATGAAGACAGCAGAAGTGGTTCAAGAGCAGGAATCTGTAAATAAAGGCTGTAGCTACCTGGGGAACAGGTGAACACCACATCACACTGCTGTTCCTTTCCCATTAATCTAACAGTCTGTCCAAAGTGAGCTGAACAAGGTTCACTAGATTTCACAGATCTGTTCAAATGAGATGCTGATGCAGAACTAACAGCATGCTGTAGTGACAGACAGACCAACCGGGTGAACACACCTGTCTAATCAGAGCTTGTGCTACGTTCTCATCCTCTGGGAATCCTCATAATTCCACCTGGGAAATACTTAAGCATTGCATAGTGAGACTCGGCTCTCACAAACATCTACAGTCAGGGTACCGAGTCCATCATTACACCTAGGACGTAAAGCTTCTTAAAGGCATAGAGGTCTGAGTCTTTCCTGTAGTTAGAGTGACACCTATTGTTCAAGCCAGGAACTTAACATGCAGCTCAACATTAAGCACAGCAAGTCTGTTTTGGCATTACTCTTTATGTGAACTGTTTGCTCATCAAAGAGGTTTTAACACGTGTGTTCAACACAATACCGGATTTATGATTGTGTCTTTTTAGCTGGTGCAGTGTTGATGGGAAGCACAAGGTGTGCGAGTGCTGTGACAGGAAGCAAGATGTCTTAATCCAGCGATGGATAACTACATAAGGCTCAAGAGCATTAAATTATCAGGTCTAAAATCACACCGTATGTGATCATTGTTAATGGTTTCATGGTGTAATTTTATGTTGTGGTTAATTATTTGTTTGTGTCTTGTCAGACTCTCGGCCCCATCGTTCTGCTAAACTGAGCCCTGTACTGCACACCAATAAACCCTCAGTCCAAATAAGTCAAATTTATTTCTCTCTCTCTCACACACACACACACACACACAGAGCGACTACAGAGTTTTGTTTTTTTGTAGAGCATTGTCCCATTCCTGGTCCTGAAAAACATTTTAACAGCGGTTCCTGAGCTGTGTGTGAGGAGTTCTCCAGGACTGGGGATAAGAACCTGATTTATTGATCCAAATGTGTAGTCGTGTTAGCTGCTGCTGAGGTTGTTTAAACAGTGAAGATTGTTGTTGAGTGTTCACAGTGGAGTCTGAAACATTCAGGGCTTATTTCTTCTTTATTTTCTTCACACACTCACTCACTGCTCACTGCAATTCCTGTATGTGGATGAGATTAAACTGGACTGTTTCAGAAACAGTTATTTTATTTGAGATGTATCTGTGTTCTCTTCACTGACTTGTATGCTACTGATAACTATTAACTGGAGTTAAATATTTTTTTTGTAATTGAATTTTGTTCATTTATAAATGTTGTATATTTATTTTTTTCCACATTGTATTGTTCAGTGTGTACTCTAGTTGTAATATTTTGCCTGCCTTCATTTAAAATTTTAAATCTGCGTTAATATAATATGAATTAAAGCATTTATTTGTACACTGAAGCTGAATAACTGAATAAAACTCCCTGCTGTCAGCCGTGCTTCCTGAACGTTTCGTGTAATACTACGTTTCCCATGATGCAAATGAGGCACGTGCTGATCAAAATATTGCGTCACAACCGGCTAATGGCGGCGGGAACTTAAGTCTGACGCGAGTGTTAGCTTCGTTAGCTAACATCATAAAAAGTAGAATTTTGCGATAGAAGTCGGGAATAAAACCCGAGTTACCTCATAGTTTCTTTAGTAGTTTCGAGTTTCTTTCATTTGAAGAAATAAACCCCTCAGGTGTAGGTACGTCCTTAAAATCTGAGAACTGATACATTATCAACTAGCACACAGCTCGACTTCGGTTTGTTTATCTTCACAAAAATCTGTATTTGTACAGTAACATTTCACTTATTATAAACCAATATTATTCAGAAATATTGGCAAGATATTTACACTTGAGTTTATTTTGAAACGTAATCATTTTGTTAGTGGCGTTAAATTACTACACACATAGTTTAGTCATAATATCAGGACTTATAAATGTATTCTAATTTAAGATTTTACACAGTAATTGGAACGGATTATAGCTGTATTGATTTTTTTTTTAATCCACAATGTTTTATTTCAATGAAAAATACTTTCACATTAAAAATAATTAACGTCAAAATGGTCAGTTTAAAAGTAATATTGTGTAATTTATATTTTATAGAGCTTAGATTATTGCTACAAAATAAACATCTTATTTTAACAAATTAAGTAAATTAAATAAAAGTAATAAATACTTTACAGAACAGACTGTAACTGTGTGTGTGTGTACGTGTGTGAACATGCAGGGTGAGCAATGACTCGGCCTCTATTTGGCGGTGCCATGTCCGCTGTCTTCCCCCTCAACACCAAAGACATCAGGTATCTCTGTTACACACACACACACACACACACTCGCTATAGAGAGTATCCAGGTGGTCCCAGCTTGTCCTGGATCCTGGCACGCTGCTGCCATTTGGTATAGTGATGTGTATATAAACCCATAGCTGCAGCAGTAGTGTTTCGTGTTACCCACATAAAAAACATTCATTTGTACTGAATCCCCGCCGAGTCGGTCCCAGAGCGCAGTTCCAGGTGAGCAACTCTAGTGTGTGTGTGTGTGTGTGTGTGTGTGTGTGTGAGAGAGATGTACGGTGTAGAGATGGGACTGAATGAATGACTGAGTTTCATGAAACGTGTTGAGTACAGAAGGCATGATGCATGGAGTATTATGGAGTATTATGCCTTCATGACCCAGCACAGGGTCATGACGCTGTGCTGTCATGACCCTGCGTCAAGCTCAACATCTCTCCAACAGTCCACATTTCAGTGGGCAAGTCCCTCAGGGGTGTAACTTCCAGCCATTATAAACTCTTTATCCACAAATATCATGATTTTTTAATGAGTATAAATTCTATACTGCCTCAGATTATATACAGTATTAGCAGTCTGTTGTAATGAGTGAATAATGTGATATTAAACATGCTGTGAATTAAATAAATATTCTTCAAGTCACTCTTTTATTCATACTTTAAGCTCAGCTCTGTTTAACATTTATTTTTGAGATTATACCTGTATATGGTGAAGAGATAATAATAATCATAAAAATGCTGGAAGTGAGGCATCATGGGACGGTCAGTGTGGCAGCATCCAGTCACATAACTGCAAACACTCTACTGTTATCAGTATCAGGTAACTTTATTGCATTTGTGTGACAACCTGGGATTTTAGTAAAACAAAAACAGCCTCTGATAATACCTACAGCCCTGTTAGATCTCGTCCACTCCCACTCATCTCACCTTCGCATTGTTTCTCTCAATGGTCTGGTCTCTATGTGCACACCGTACGGTCCACATATTAAACACACACACACATCATGATAATGATATACTGCTTCACCCCTTTCTCTCTCTCTCTCTGTATTAGTGAGTTGAGGGAGATTCCTGATAATCAGGAAGTTTTTGCTCACACACACACAGACCAGAGCATCATCATAGAGCTGCTTGAGTATCAGAGTCATGTGGAGGATTCACAGGCTGCCAGGTAACTAACACACGACCACACCACCATCACAACCATGAAATGCTCCGATTTACCTAAAAGCTTTGTGCATGTGCGTATATCAGGTATCACTTTGAGGATGTAGCAGGCAGTAATAAGGCGTCAGAGGCAGGGCAGATGGAGGTGATGAAGGTGCAGTGTGTCCCTCACGATCAGCTCACTCTCAGCCAGTGCAGCTCGGCCTGGATCCTCACCGGAGCTCAGCTCATCTCCAAATTCAACGAAGAGGTGTCGCACACAAACACACACACATACACAGGGTACTACATGTAAATAAATATTTATTAATGTTTACATAACAATAAAAATATAAATGGCCTTGTGACTGTGTTCCAAACTGTTGTTCTACCATTGTGATTACAGTGGTTAATCACTTCTGTGCACTACAGACCCTGAGCGACCACCTCAACCCTTAATCATTCTTTATAAAGCCCTTCAGTGCGCACACACACCCCACTTCTCACACTTTGATGACTCCTTGGAAGTTCTGTAAACGTTGGAAGTTCTGTAAACAGTTGTGAAATGTTTGGAAAGGGAAGCTGAGTGTGTATTCCATTCACTGACCGAGAGTTGTACTTCCTGATTCATAATAAATGCTTCAGACTCGTGGTAGCGTCCTGCGTGAGCCGTGTGATCCCGAGTCAGCGCTACAATCAACTAACCCCAAGCTTTTCTCCTAATGAGGATCAGAATCTCTCAGACTGGGCTGCAAGTGAAATTCTGATCTTTACACATCAGATATGCCTACATATCTGATACATAGCCTAAAGAGTTTGAGTAATGGATAAGATATCTAATGTTGACCCTCTCAGGACTGGGCGGGGCTTTCCTGTAGAACCTGTAGATTATTATCAGTGACAGCCGTAACGATTAGTAAGGATCACTAGGGGGCGCTACTGTGTGATTATTTATATTTATATAGTGTGTGTCTGAGAGAGAGAGGCATGGCCAAATGTTACTCTGCTGATATGGGATTGTGGTGTGTTTTGTGTGTGTGTGTCGACAGGCAAAAAACTTAGTGAATATCCACCTGTGTTTATTCCGTCTGCCGCAGTACACTACTGACATAATGATCACCTTCAACAATCCGGTCAGCATCAGGTTAGTCTCACACACACACACTGAACCCCACACTGCTCTGTAACATAAGGTCACTTCAGGACTCCATCCAGTTCACACACTGTATAAGATATGAATAGCGTGTGTGTGATTATGTCGTGTGTAAGTGTGATTGTAGCGTATTTGTGTGATTATATTGTGTGTTTGTGATTATAGCATGTGTGATTATAGTGTGATAGTGTGTGTGTGGGTGTGTGTGGGTGTGTGTGTGTGTGATAGTAATACTCCATGTATGATGCCTTCTGTACTCAACACGTTTCATGAAACTCAGTCTTTCCACCATTCATTCAGTCCCATCTCTACACCGTACATCACAAACATACACGCTAGAGTTACTCACACACATGCATCTATTACCAAATACCGAGCTGTGAAAGTGTTTGATTTGAATTGATCAGTAATCAGCAATCACTATGACATCATTAAATTTAAACTTTTTCCATGAAAGCACTTCAGTCATTAATCTGAAACTGTTACACCTGCATAAAGTTACTGTTTACACCAACCACTGAGTGAGAATAACGCACGCACTCTCTTTCTCTCACGCTCCTCACCCCCCCTCCCAGTCCCCTCAGCAGTAGCAGTGGTGTGGTTACTGAAGGTGTTTGGACGGAGCAGGACTTTCACACACTTGTCCAGTCTTTTCAGCTGCTTGACCCAGGAGTGTTTGGATAACACACACACACACACACAAATCGCTGAAGTGTAAATAAATGTGTGATCTATTACATTTCTTGTTTGAAATGTTTCAGATGATTTTGTGTTTGTGTGTGTGTGTGCGCGTATGTGTGTGTTGTGTGTGTATAATAGTTTAAAACTTGTAATACACGCCTCACCTCATGAATGTTTTGCCTTAAGTACCGAAACTTTTCAGGACATTTGCCTTGACGTGTGAAGCTTTTTCAGCATACAGACGACCGAACCGAGCCAAATTGAACAACGGGTAAGTTGCATGAACATCCGGGAACTTGTTCAGTGCAAAGCCAAGCGAAGGGAGTTTAGTAAGGATGGTAGTAAGAAGAAAAGGGGGTCGCTTTCAGTTTGGTTTTTAATGCAGCCAATGCCAAGAGGAATCATAAATTTTGTTTAAGTGAGGTTTAATGTCTATTTATTCCATATTTAACTTTATTTACATGTCTCTTCTAAATGTTTCGTTTTTATAAGCAAAAATTCCTCCAGCACCAATAGAGTGCTACATACATACAGCATAAATAAACAAGAACTAACTAGTTAACTATGAAACCTACAGTAATTAGCCAACTGGCTGAGACAAAACAGATTAACATTATAAATTTACAAAAACTAAGTACCTTACAAAAAGACAACATAAAGTGCAAATGTGCAACCAAGAGCAACAACAAGACAAACAACATAACGATTCGATCCAACAATCACAACAATCTAATCCAATACCGAGGTAATGAGTTGAGGTAGTGAGATGAGAACAGTAAACATTTCTTAATTAGCGAAGATGTAAAAAGAAAAGCAAAAAACAGTCCTTATGCAAGTAGCAGGTAATAAATAATGTGCAAAAAGCAATTGTGTGTGAGATTGCTGGGTGGTTATTGATCAGTGTGTTTGCGTGTGTGTGTTTACAGATTAAGTGCCATTTGTTTATAGGTGATTAAGTTTATCTATGTGTGTTTTTATCAGTTCAGTCCTTTTTTGTTGAGGAGACAGATGGCTTGTGGGGAAAAAAGCTGTTACATAGTCTGGATGTGAGGCCCGAATGCTTCAGTATCTTTTTCCAGATGACAGGAGGGTCAAGAGTGTGTGTGATGTGTCTGATCAGTCACAATGCTGGTGGCTTTGCGGATGCAGCATGTGGTGTAGATGTCCTCGATAGAGGGGAGAGAGACCCCGATGATCTTCTCGGCTGTCCTCACTATCCGCTGTAGGGTCTTGTCACGATGCTCAGTGCAGGATGGTTGCTCCGTGTACCCCTAAAGTCAACAACCACCTCCCTTTGTCTTATCGATGTTCAGAGACAGGTTGTTGTCATTGCACCAGTCCATTATTATCTGCACTTCCTGTGTGCTGATTGATGACGTGGTTGGATCTGTGTGTCGCTACACAGTCATGAGTCAGCAGTGTGAACATTATGGGACTGAGCACACAACCCTGGGGGAACCCCAGTACTCAGTGTGATGGTCCATACTGAGGCCCTCCGGTCAGAAGGTCCAGGATCCAGTTACAGAGGGAGGTGTTCAGGCCCAACAAGCTCAGCTTTCTGACCAGATGTTCGGGGACGAAAGTGTTGAATGCTGAGCTGAAATATGACTATAGTGTTGAAAATTGATAATATTGGTAATATGTTTGTGCGGCTGGAACGGTTTAACTGCATTTACATTATTTCCTGTGGAAAAATGTTTCACAATACAAAATTTCACCTTAAGAACTGTGTATGCTGAGGTACCGCTGTATTAAACTGCTTGAGACAAATCTCGATAAAAACATTATTGCTTATTAATCGAATCAACAGCCTACCTATGACTCACAGCATGTGTGTGTGTGTGTGCAGGATGTTGGATTATTTTGTAAAGAGACAAAAACTCCTGTTATAATAAAAAATAAAACAAATAGTTTGTTCTTTAAACATTTTATTGTATTAGTTTGCTGTTTTACAGACTGAATGTCAGCTGTATTCACTCACACACACACACACACGTCCTGTAGGGGACGTTAGTGTTTAGCAGCAGTGTTAGTTCCTGATGTACAGCAGATTATTCAATTCAGGTTTTTTTTATTATTTATTCAGTGCTTTTAACAAACACGCACATCTTTACAGCAATGTGTGGGTGTCATTCTACACACACACACACACACACACACACACACACACATAGAGCCTGTAATGTACAGTATCATGTCATACAGGTTTGTGTGTCAGTAAGGCTTTAGGTGAGGTGTTCTTTACGTCACATTCGTTTATACAGCTCAGTTTCATATTCAACAACATGTTAAACCTGCTCTGTGTGTGTGTATGTGTGGTGACGTGTATGGAAATGCGCAGTAAGACAAGTCTACATTCCCTGTAAGAGACTGGAGATGATAGTGTGTTTACGTACTAATAATCTATTAAGTAATTAATAAATAATAAAGGAACTACACAGTCTTACAGGACTGAAGGTTAAAGCTGCCCGTGTCGCATCTCACTGCTTTTATCTCAAGTTATTATTCCAAAGAGAATACAAAAATAAACAGCACACTTACCACCTAACTCCCGATGTTCTCACTCCATAAACATTTATCATTATTATTAGTAGTAGTAGTATATCAGTATCTGTATATGAGTATCGTGTATTGTTGTCCTGTACTGTGGTATAAAATCAGATACTCTGGTTAGAATTTAATTCACCCTGCAGTGAGGTGTGTAGTGTAGGAGTGTTTTACCACACTGGGTCACTACTGTAGTTTATTTTATGTAAGTGGTTTTATTACAGAGCTGTTTGTTTAGTTAAAAAAAAAAAACTTGCATACATAAAGAAACAGTATGTATTGTTTTTAAAAATTAGATGATTGGAGTCATTCAAAAAAATCTTACTTTCATTTCATGTGTAAAGTGGATATAGATTATACAGTAACTCTGTAAGTGCCTGTGGAGGTGATTTAATTACATCTTATTTTGCTCAGATTCTTAAACTGAACGTCAATAAATGTGCAGATGCTGTGAGAGTCTGATCTCTGAGCTTGGACCGATTCGTTTTAAGGCCTGTGTTTTGAAACCTCAATGTTACAGAGAGATGTTTCCTCATGAGTGTGTTTTAAACACTGTCTTAGTGTGTAACATACACTACATATAAATAATAATAAGACACCTTACAGTGAGGTGTACAGCTCTGATCCACTTCACACATCATTAGACGTTAATGACAGTGAGAGTACAGCTCTGTGTTTATCTCTCGGCTGGAGTCGCAGTAATCAGAGGCTCTGATCTAAACTCCTCACAAAAGTTGTTATTATTACGGTTAAAGCAGCTGTCGACTTCATTGATAATCGTTTAATCAATTATAAATTCTTTGGAGAAATAAAATCAGGACTTCAAGTGTTTTATAATAAAGACACTTGAGCACTACGTACATTTGAAACCAGATATTTACATACACTTCAGAAATAAAACACTCTGTATTTGAGGTGTGCCTTTATTTGTAACCACAGGTGCGCCACCGATTAACTCAAATGGAATCAATTAACCTGAATCAGAAGCTTCTTAAGTTGAGAATGGAATCATCTGAAATTTTCGTTTTGTTTAAAGACACAATAAACTTAGTGTATGTATATGTCTGACTTTGATGAAAGTGCTAAAAAAAAATACATCCCTCACTCGAATCTGCCATTTAATAAATGCAAAAAAATATGTTAATATTTATTGATCTAAAACTGAAAAAGTTTACTCTGATTTAATGTTGGACAGTAAAGACAAAAAAGGTTTCTGAAGTGTATGTAAATATCTGAATTTTAACTATATGGGGAGTTTGTTAACATGATGGACACAGAGAGACGTTTCCTCATCACTGATCAGGACCATGACGCTCTGTTTAATGTGTACATTAACATGTATGTGGACAAAACAAAGGGAACACTCACAGGGCCGTCTAATTTATTACTTTTTCTGTGTGTAATAAGTCCTTAGATTCCTCCTTATTTTCATCACACTGAATCTCCACACCTGAGATCAGCTTCAGAGTAATTTTCTCACCATTACTGTGACTCCTACACAACCTCACACAGCCCATTCCTCTCTATCTGTGTGTGTGTGTGTGTGTGTGTGTGTGTGTGTGTGTGTGTGTGTGTGTGTGTGTGTGTGTTAGCTGTAGTACAGTGTTCGTAGCTTGTCCCAGAACAGCAATGAGAGGATCGTGTGTGGTCCGAGTCTGAAATAGGACGCGCCCAGACCTTTATACAGACCAGCAACACCCTCTTTCTTCAGGGTCTTAGAGAAACAGTCCATGAAGCCTCGGTACAGTTCACCCTGCGCTCACACACACACACACACAGGTACATCTGAATGCTTTACAGTCACATGAAATGCTTTAGGTTGTCTGTATTTTCAGTCACAACAGCCAAATGCCTTTACATGTGTCAGAGTGGGCGGAGTCAGGGGTGAGGTGAGCGTTCCTTACCTTTCCCAGGAAATCCACCGGCTGATTGTAGAGTCGTGTGCTGACGACATCAAATGGAGTCATGAACATAACCACCACCACGCTGCTGACCATCCCGGAGCAGAGAGGAACCATCCAGCTGTGCGCTGAGAATATCTGCAGAGAGAGAGAGAGGTAAAGAGACAGATAAGGTAAGAGATGGGACGACACAAGGAAAAAGAGAGAGAGACGGATAGACAATGTGGTAACTTGAAGGTGTGTGTGTTGGGGGGGGGCGGTGGGGATGGGCGGAAGAAAAATTAATTAGATCTTTACATCTGTTTGGAATGCATTCAGTCTAAACCTGAATGTCTTGAATGTCCTGACCTGATGTGTGTGGGTGTGGGTGCGTGTGGGTGCGTGTGGGTGCACCTGTAGATCAGTGAGGATTTCTTTAGTAAGGGAGAAGGTGGAGAGTTGAGTCGCAGAACCCACGCTGACCCTCGGCACCGCCGCACTGGCACCTCGCCACAGTCCCATAATGCCGTGCTCTCTGTGGATCACAGACAGAGCGTGCATCATCCCCTACACCACGGACACACAGACAGAGAATAAAGAATGAAAATACTTGTAATAAAAAAGCTAAATCCAAAAGCATGACTATATAACAAATGTTATATTCGTAATTATTGTTTATAAAGTTGTAATTCATCATTGTAACAAACTATTTCTAGATGTAATTTTTAATCGAACCCGTTGTACCTGGCCCCAATTCCAGCCTCGCTCACTTCCCCTTGGTCACTACAGTGGGGGAGTCTAAAGGTCAGGCTCAAGGTTAAGGTGATCAGAATGAAGTGAGAGGGGGAGTGGGACTCACCTGGTGCTTGTACTGGTGTCCCACGGCTATGGACGACATGGACTGACTCTGCAGGTGTGTTTTTACCTGGAACAATACACAGTGAGTGTGTGTGTGTGTGTGTGTGTGAGAGAGAGAGGACCCAGACCTTCTCATTTACATCCATTTGTTTAATTCAGAGCAGGTAATGCAGCAACACACACCCCTCTGACATCAGAAAACAGAAACACTCATATGACCGAAGGCAGGGCACGCTCTGAAACCCGCACACACCCCACAGTCCAATTCATTATTTCCTGATAACATTTTATTTTCTGATCATTAAATTTGAACAGGTGGTGTAGTGATTAGCACTGTCGCCTTGCATGACTCAGGGTCCGGGTTCGATTCCCGTCTCTCTGAGTGTGGAGTTTGCATGTTCTCCCCGTGCTTGGTGGGTTTCCTCCGGTTTCCTCCCACAGTCCAAAGACATGTAGGTTAGGCTAATTGGCATTCCCAAATTGGCCGTAGTGTGTGAATGAGTGTGTGTGTGTGTGTGTGTGTGTGTGTGTGTGTGTGTGCCCTGCGATGGATTGGCACCCTGTCCAGGATGACCCCGTCTTGTGCCCTAAGTCATCTGGGATAGGCTCTGCCTCCGTGACCCGGAATCCAGGATTAAGCGGTACAGATGATGAGTGAGTGAGACTGAGTGAACCTTGACCTGACACGTGACCCTACGACGTGATAATGGCGTCATCTGGTGTGTAGCTCTGTGTGTGACGTATGTGTGTGTGTGTGTTTATAAAGCGTGAAGGCGTCACAGTGCAGGTTCTGACGTGTTCACACGGGGTTGAACACACACAAACACACAGGAGAGAGAGAGAGTTGTGGCACTCACCAGGTAGATCGGGCTGCCCACGAAGGCCCCCACGACCCCCGACAGCGCCCCGGCCATGGTGCTCCTGCGCGTGCTCACCCGCCCGTCGATGTGGATGTACCCGGCCGACTCGATGGCGGCGTACGAGCCGAGTCTCACCCCGTTCATGAAGAACTGGTAGATCAGCCCGGGGACCAGCCCCTTCTGCAGCGCGCGCAGCCCCTCCACGCGCCCGATGGTGTAGAACGCGTGGAAGACGTTGCGGTAGTGAACCCGGTACGAGCCGCGGCTCCGCATCTCACCCTGCAGCTGCATCCGGGTCTTCACCACCTCCAGCGGGTTCGTGAACAGGCACGCGCCGCACGCAGACACGCCGCTCAGGAGGAAGTCCATCAGGAGGATGAGGACGAGGATGAAGAGCAGGACGTTAAACTCTCTCTCCCCCGGTTATAACGCGCAGGAACAATAACAATAACTCACTCTGTAACACACACCGCATACCAGCGCGTCCATGACTCCGCTCTGCCGGTGTGTGTGTGTCTGTCTCAGCTCCTCCTCACACACACGCGCGCAGTTTCTCCTGATAAATAGGGAATAAGAATAACACGTCATGTGACGTCACGGTGACTGTACAGGCTTCCCATGGAAACAGCAAACAAAAAATCCAGTGTGATTCAATGACACGGTGGGGGGGCGTCCTTTATTTCACCAAATATCTCAAATATATGTTCCCCAATTTATAATTCACAAGATATAAACCTCACAAAAATGCAGTTTGCACACACACTACAGTAAGACATACTTATTAGACTGTTTCAGTAAAACACTAATGCAATTAAATAAATTTGTTCATTTAAATAATACTACTAAATTAATTAATTCATTACCACCAAAAAACAAAAAAAAACATAACACAACTTTCTTAATCCCGGAGGAAGTTCCTGTGCCTGAGACTGAAAGAGGAAGTAATCAATGAAATTTAATATTAAATACAAATAGAAATCCACAAATTAAACATGAGATAGACAAAAGTAGAGTGTAAAAACTGGTAGCAATAGAGTAGCAGAAACCATATTCCCATGTAGAATTTACATTTACAACAATGATGAGTAATAATGCACATGGTATTGAAGAACCCAGGCATACACCAATGACTAGTACACATGTTTCCTGCACTGTCTGTCTTTAGAATTTAGGATTTTAAACTCAGATTCTATTGAAATGACTGACCGGTGAAATAAGCTCATGTTCAGTTTACTCTTCTCCAAATATTATCAGGATCAGTAGTTCAGGTCAAATTAGTAGTCTATCTATCTACTTGTATTGTCACCACAATGCTAAATTACAATATACAAATTAGAAAGTTGATAAACAGGTTGTTTCAAATACACACACATACAAACTGCAGATTGTAGGCTTATTTAGTACAGCTGTGTTTCCCAAAGTGCCCCCTGGTGGCCTGTTATACTGAACTTCCAGCCTCCTAACACACAGTATGAGTGCAGATCAATCCCTGCTATCCGTTATCACCCAGATGAGGATGGGTTCCCTGTTGAGTCTGGTTCCTCTCAGGGTTTCTTTAACTCAGCGAGTTTTTCCCTCAGCACCGTTGCCCCCCGGGTTGCTCTCCAGGGACAATCTGATCATTTATACTTCAAATAAAATCTTTTACATTTTTTTGGACTAGTGTTAAACGAGCTATATAAATAAAATTTTATGGAATTGAAAGTAAAGGAGTCTGTAAAAGACTGAGGCAGGATTAAAGTCCTCCGCTTTGCTACAGATTGTTCTGGTTGTGAGTGTGAGGAGACGTAGGCCGGAATAATAATATCTCTCTGTCTCTCCCACACACACAAACACACACACACATTTCTCTCTTTTCTGTGTAGATGTAGGTCAGGAATTGTTCGGTGTTCTACTCACAGGTTTCGTTTTAATTCACATAGAAACACACACAAACACTAACCTAGACAACTAGACAAGCAGGTTTGAAGCACAGTGAAGACAAAACATCAAAAACGGTATAGAGCTATACCTCCAGTATAAAGTTTTAAAGATACAAACTCGACTAACTTCATAGGGCAAAATCACATATTTAATCAACACAATACACTCAAAGTATTTATTCATAATTATATATATTTATTCCATTAACAGAATTATTCCATGTTCATGGGCCTACAGCACTGCAGTGCAAGCTAATGTGTGCTAACACACACACACACACACACAATGCATAAAGCAACAAAAGTTAAAAATTAAGTGCACACAGTAAATTGTTAAGTCTGCGTTCCCACTGACACAGAATTTAAATCCTATGACTTTCTCTCCTCATGCTCCCAACTTCACTCCTTTACTTTCAATTCGATTAAATTTTATTTATATACCTCGTTTAAAACTATTCCAAAAATCTAAAATAATAATAATAAAAAAAGAAGTATAAATGATATTGTTCGTGATAAACAAGCCGAGGGCGACGGTGCTGAGGGAAAAACTCCCTGAGATGGCAATAGGAAGAAACCTTGAGAGGAACCAGACTCAACAGGGAACCCATCCTCATCTGGGTGATAACGGAGAGCAGGGATTGATCAGCACTCATACTGTGTGTTAGGAGGCTGGAAGTTCAGTATAACAGGAGACGTGTTTAAGTTTATATGGAGTCCAGTTCGTTATTGGAGGCTCAAGTAGACTGTAGGAAACTCCAGTCCTGAACTATTGAGCGACTGCAGTCACGAGTCCTCAGAGAACAGCTGATGGCATCAACCGAGGCCAGGACCGTCTTCATGGTAAAGTGGAACCGTCCCCAGTCACTATGCTAATGTTAATGCTATCCTGGTAATATTCTCTACATGAGCTTCAAATGAAAGTCTGGAATCTATAATCACAATGAAGTATTTTACTGTTGCTCTTGATGGAACAGAAAGGCCATCTAATGTTACAATGTGATCACAAAGCTTACTTCTAGCTGCATGTTGTCCAATACTTTTGTCTTGTCAGGATTAAGCAGAAAGAAGTTACTTAACAACCAGTCTCTAATGTACTTCACACATTGCTCAAGTTTATTAAGATGGTTTTTCTCATCTGGTTCTGCTGAGACGTATAACTGTCTTATACGCCTAAAACCGATCCCTGTGGAACACCAAACTCCACTTGAGAACATGCATAATGGTCACCATTTAAATCTACAAACTGATAACAGTCAGTCAAATAGGATCTGAGCCAGGAGAGAGCCGTTCCCTGAATTCCTATTACATTTCTCAATCTGTGAAGGAGAATACTATGATCAATGGCCAAAAGCTGCACTGAGGTAGATTAACACAAGTTCAGTGACGCAACCCTGATCAGAGGCCAATAGGAGGTCATTTACTACTTTAACGAGTGCTGTCTCTGTGCTGTGATGAGGCCTAAATCCTGACTACATCCTGATCTACAGTTCTATGTACTGTAGATATGAACATAGCTGCTGTTCTACTACCTTTTCCAGAATCTTTGATATAAAGGTGAGGTTTGTTATCGGCCTGTAATTAGACAGCTGACAGGGGTCGAGGTCATTTTTCTTAATTATCGGTTTAATAACTGTTAATTTAAAGGATTTGGGAACATACCCACTGCTGAGTGAAGCGTTTATTATTTTCAACAGGGGTTGTTATTGCTGGTACTATCAGCTTGAGAAAATGTGTGGCTATAGGATCTAATACACAGGTTGATGATTTTGCAGAAGAGATGTGTGAAATTAGTTCACTCTTTTCAAAGGGAGTAAAGTATTCTAGGTACTGATGTGATTAGATATGGTTAGTTTATCATCTGTATCACTTAAATTGTCTGGTTTCAAAGCCTGAATTGTTTGCCTGATATTTACAATTTTGTTATTGAAAAAGTTCATGAAGTCCTCACTACTGTATGTTGTGGTTGTTGTTGAGATTTCTGCAGTGGTCTTGTTTCTAGTTAATTTAGCTACGGTATTAAATAAAAATCTAGGATTATTACTTTCTAATTTTCGAGGGGTCTGTTTTAAAGTGCGTGTGTGGTCATTATACCAGTACGGAAGCGCATTGCATTCACAAAAGAAAAAAATAATTCATTGTTGTTTATATGTTCTTGTATGATAATTGTTCAATAAAAAAAAAAAAATTGAAAAAAAAAAGAAAAAATTAATCACAGGAATTATCTCATAATTATGACTTAATATCTCATAATTATGACATCCTGATCTCATAATTATGACTTACTAACTCATAATTATGAGATAAGGGGTGGGCATTCTGTTGCAGAAGGCCATTTTAGTGCATGACATCGGAAACGAAAGTTACTGCATCCTTTTGCTTGAAAGTGCCTCATTGCACACTCATGGAGATGTAGCAGATCTATCCTATGGTTTAGCCTGATGAATGTACATGTAACCACGCGGGTCGCGCGAGGAGCAGATCTGCAGGCTACTTTGTACACGCGGTTGCCAGGAAACGCCGCCGTCAGGCAATCAGCCTGAACGAGCCACACTTGGCAGCGTGTCTATATTAGGGTCCTGATACCTCGGCACTTCGTGCGATCATTTATGTATCACCGGTAAGGTATCAGGGCCAAAGGAAAAAGAAAAAAAAAGCGCGCAGAAAGTTGAGAGACAGAGGCAAAGTCCCCACCTCGGCCTCCATAAGATGCTGGCGAGAGAGAGAGAGAGAGAGAGAGAGAGAGAGCGCGCGAGCCCAGCGTCCGCTCTCAGCTTAAGTTTATTAGGGCACGAAGCACAAACTCACCCTCTCTCTTATTTCTTTCTTGGATTGAGATATTAATGTCATTGAGTAATTTGGATGGGAATAGTAAATTTAAGTAATGTACATTCATCAGGCTAAACCATAGGATAGCTGCTACATCTCCATGAGTGTGCTATGAGGCACTTTCAAGCAAAAGGATGCAGTAACTTTCGTTTCTGATGTCATGCACTAAAATGTGCCACAGACTGCTCCCCCTTATTTCATAATTATGAGTTAGTAAGTCATAATTATGAGATATTAAGTCATAATTATGAGATATTAAGTCATAATTATGAGATACTAACTCATAATCATGCAATACTCCTGTGATTTTTTTCTTTTGTGAATGCATTGCGCTTCCGTATACCAGGGAGCGAGTTTCTTATCTCTAATTATTTTCCTTTTAGATAGATAGTGATCTGAGATGGCTTCGGACTGTGGAATTGTGTTTATATTTCTTAGATTTAATCTGAAGGATAATATTAAATCTAAAGTATGACCTGCTTTATGAGTTGGTCCTACTACACATTGATTTACTCCTACTGAGTCCAGTATGGACATAAATGCTGTTCTCAGAGGGTCTTCTGGATTCCCAAAATGMATATTAAAATCTCCAGCAATTAAAGCTTTGTCTACAGAAATGACTAGGTTTGAGAGGAAATCACAAATCTGAAAATTCACAGAGAAATTCCTAGTACGGCCCTGGGGGTCTGTAAATGATAATTAGTGGGATCGACTGAGCAGTCTTGATATTTGTAGCTACACTTATGTTACTATAGAGAACTTCAAATGCATTAAATTTGTGTCTGTGTTTTTGTACGATAGTCAGATTATTATTGTAAATAACTGCGACACCTCCTTCTCTACCAGTTAGCCAAGGCTGGTGTATGTAGCTGTATCCAGGAGAACCAGCTTCATTTAAAGCTACATACTCGTCCTGTTTAATCCAGGTTTCTGTTAAACAGAGTATATCAAACTCCTTCTTCATTAAAATAAACTGCTTTAGAGGTGAGAGATTCAACATCTCCAGACGTCATTGCCTCCATCCTGATTTCAGATTACTGTGTGTGTGTGTGTGTGTGTGTGTGTATGTATGTATGTATGTATGTATATATGTGTGTCTGTGCACATCTGCAAAAAAGTGAGCAAATTTATAAATGAATAATAAACCAAAGAATATTAACACTGAAATTTACACCAAGTGACGAACACCTGTGTGTGCGTGTGGTATTGTTGTGAAGGCAGTGATGTGTGTGTGTGTGTGTGTGTGTGTGTGTGTGTGTGTGCGTGCATGCGTGCGTGCGTGCGTGCGTGTGTGTGTGTGTGCGTGTGCGTGTATTATTGTTGTGGAGGCAGTGATGTGAAAACGAGTGCCTGAGCTCATGAAGCGGTCATTCAGCAGTTTGTGAGGTGTGTGGCATTACAGACGAGGATAGTCCTTTGAGAGGTGAGATCACACACACACACACACACACACACACACACACACACACACACACACACACACACACACACAAAACATTATTATGTTAGATAAATAAGCATGCTAAATATATAGCAGTTCTACACTGCACACCTCCCATAGAGTTTCCCATAGAAAGTGTGTGTCACTGTTCTGTGTATGTTAGTTTCTTTGTGTCAGTCTTCTCTGTGTGTCAGTACTATGTGTGTCAGAACTCTGTGTGTTAGTTATTTCTGTGTGTAAGTCTTTTGTCTGTGTCAGTACTCTGTGTGTGAATCAGTATTCTACTGTCAATACTGTGTGTGTTAGTATGCTCTGTGTGTCAGCACTCTGTGTGTGTCAGTACTGTGTGTGTGTGTGTCAGTATTGTGTATGTGTTTTTATGACACACTATGATTTCCAACAGTCTGAGAATATGATATGATATGATATTACTGTTGGAAATCATGGTGTGTGTGTGTGTGTGTGTGTGTGTGTGTGTGTGTGTGATTGAGCATCGGTTAGCCTAATAAATAATTTGTGAAGCGTGATTAGGGCTCGTTTTACAGGTGCATTATGGGGGATCGCTCAATCTCACCTCATCCTGTTCTCGCTTTGTTGCTGTTTAACGTAGCGTCACACTGACCTTTGACCTTTGTGTATCACCATGTCTTTATCTTTTCATACGCTCCACCCTTCATTGCATCTAATGTTCTATTTCTCTTTCTCTCTCCTACTGTGTGTGTGTGTCCATGTGTGCAGTGTGATGTTCCCATTTGACGTGTGTGTGTTCGGTGATGGTGTGTTTGGATGGAGGGTGGAGAAGATGGAGGCCGTGCAGCTGGACCACAGGCAGTTGGGTGTGTTTTATACCGGAGACTCATACATCATCTTGAACAAACACAGCGAAGGGGCAGAGCTACACATGTGGATGGGTGAGCTGTGGAAGTCACATGACCACTGCCGTGTCCTAAACAGAGAACAGTGCATTTGACCACAGGCATTTGGGACAGAGCCGGAGTGTCTTTACTGTACGGTTAGAGTCAAATCTAGTCCATCCCTGACCCCTGACCTGTGACCTGCAGGGGCGGAGTCATCACGGGATGAGCAATGTGCCTGCGCCATGTTGGCCACTCAGCTGGACCAGTTCCTCGGAGGAGACGCCGTCCAGCGCAGACAGGAGCAGGGACACGAGACAGACGAGTTCCTGCAGCTTTTCCCCAACGGAGTCAGCTATAAGGTACACACCTCTCCTCATTTACATATCGACTCTGATTGGTCCAGGGACACATCACAAACACGAAGCCCCGCCCCCAAATCAGTTTTATACAGTTGGACTGAGTAAGTTGCAGTTTTACATTCTGTGTGTGTGTGTGTGTGTGTGTGTGTGTGTGTGTGTGTGTGTGTGTGTGTGTGTGTGTGTGTGTGGAGAGGGGGGGTGTAGAGTCTGGGTTCAGGCATGTGCAGAAGGAGTGTGTGTTGGTGCCACGCCTTTATCAGGTTAAAGGGAAGAGAAACATCCGTGTGAGGGAGGTGGAGTTGAGCTGGAGGAGCTTCAACAGCGGAGACTGCTTCATCCTCGACCTGGGACAGGTGTGTGTGTGTGTGTGTGTGTCTTCCCTCCCTGCTGGACATTTACACCTCCCGTTGTCGTAACAGAGCTGAGAAAATCATTAAAGACAGCTCCCATCCTGCATCAGAACTGTTTAACCTGTTGCCCTCAGGAAGACGTTATAGGTGTATTAGTACAAGGACAAATCGTTTTAAGAATATTTTTTTTCCAAAAGCGATCACCTTGCTTAATCAATATACACATTGATTTTACAATAGGAATACAGTATTATAGCACAGCAAAACTGTATCTTTAATGTACACTCCATTGTACAATTGTTTAATCATACTAAATGTACAATATTCTAAATGTGCAATGCATTATAATTGCTGTGCAATTACATCTGCGATATATCTGTTCTAATTCAGATCTGTCTATTTAATATCCTAATGTCCCCCACCATCCTTATTTAATGGTTTAATGTCTGAATGTCTGTGTGTATTGTTTATTGTTGCACTGAGTAGTGAGATGCTCTCAATCTCATTGTACATGTATATGGTGCGAATTGTATATGTGCATAGTGACAATTAAAGGCATTATGTTCTATTCTAGGTTTCTATTTCAATTGTTTAATATCAGGATTTTTTTTTCAGCATTTTTTTCTACTGTTGCTAAAAAACACAGTGTGTGTGTGTGTGTGTGTGTGTGTGTGTGTGTGTGTGTGTGTGTGTGTGTGTGTGTGTGTGTGTGTGTGTGTGTGTGTGCGCAGCTGATCATCTCGTGGACTGGCTGTAAATCGAGTGTGTTTGAGAGACAAAAGGTTCATCAGGTCGCCACTTTAATCAGAGACACAGAGAGAAACGGCAAAGCTCACATCCATGATGTCACACAGGGGGAGGAGCCACTGGAGATGGTCCAGGTATATACACACATACACACACAGACACACACATTTTTCCCTTGGGTTGTCAGAGTTAACCCCGCCTCCTCCAAGGTTCTTGGTTCAATCCCGGTCTTCAGAGACTCATGTGAGGAGGATAGCGAGGCAGACCGGACAAACTCCGCCTCCCTGCACAAGGTGAGACGTCTCCGTCACGCCGCACTTCCTGTCCCCTTCTGCACTTGTTCACTTTTACTGGATTTTATGTTTTCGTACATCTGAAAATCTGATTCAGTACAGTGTGAGTGAAGTAAAGTGTTGAATGTGTGTGCATGCGTGTGTGTGTTAGGTATCTGATGCATTAGGCTGCATGTCCATCACTCAGCTTGGTGATAAAGCGCCGTTTGATCATAAACTACTGCAGCGAGACGACTGCTTCATCCTCGACAATGGTGCCAATGGCAAGATCTTCATCTGGAAAGGTGTGTGTGAGTGTGTGTGTGAGATAGAGAGAGTCACTGAGTGATATTTATCATTGGTTGAGGGTTTGATTGACAGGGGGCGGAGCAAATTCAGAGGAGAAGCGAGCGGCGCTGCAGGTAGCAGATGAGTTTATTATGAGGATGGGTTACTGCAGAGCTACAACTCAGGTACACAATCGCACACACTCACACACTCATACACACACACACACACACACACACACACACACACACACACACATACACACACGTTGTTGTTTTCATGAATAAATATAAAGAAACTAATTGTGTGTGTGTGTGTCAGTATTGTGTATGTGTTTTTATGACACACTATGATTTCCAACAGTCTGAGAATATGATATGATATGATATTACTGTTGGAAATCATGGTGTGTGTGTGTGTGTGTGTGTGTGTGTGTGTGTGTGTGCAGGTGGAGATTTTTACTCAAGGCCGTGAATCTGTTCTGTTCAGGCAGTTCTTCAAAAGCTGGGGTTAAACACACATACATTCACACACACACACACACCTCATTCCATTTTCTCTGTCTGTGTGTGTGTGTGTGTGAAATTTAAGTTTCAGATCTCAGGTTTAGAGTGTGACAGAATGAAAGTAGGTGTGCCCCTCCGTGTGTTTTGATCTCAGTAACAATCAGTTTAAATTCGAAAGTCGAGCAGTATATTGTTTTTTACTGTTTTTTTTGGAAGAAAAAGGTCTTTATGTTGTCTGAGGTAAATAATAATAATAATTTTTAAAAACTTAAATTCAATTAAATTTTATATGTATAGCACTTTTAACAGTTGTCATTGTGGCAAAGCAGCTTTACAGAATCATAAGAAATTATGGAAGTTTATATGAAATGCGAATGTATAGGAATTTTAATGATCAGATCGTCTCTGACCTTTTTCTATTTTCCTTATTTTCCTCTAATTTGTTACTGAGATCAAATGACATACACACACACTCTAACCTATTAATGATTTTGTTTTGGATGAAAAATTCGACCTTCTCAGATTTTCACCAATCTCACACCAATTGTTGCTAAAAATAAAAAGACATAAAGGGGTGCACTTACTTTCACTCTGCCATACGTGAGATCTGAGGTTCAGACTGTAACCACACACACACACACACACACACACACACAGAGTCCAACAGCTGTACAGGAACTCCACTAGCATGTCCATTAGTAACAGAACTCGGTGTGCATCAGCTGTGAACAACACCTCACATTGAGACACACTACCTGTGTGTGTGTGTGTGTGTATGTCATTTCACTCCCGTCAGATCTCTCTCACACAGGATATGATACATGTGCAACTTTTTATTTAATTAGCGCTGTAATGTGTTGTATTTATTTATCTGAAGTGTGTGTCTGTGTTATAGTAATTAAATTAAGGTTGTGTGTAGAAAGGATTTTACTGTGACAGTTTATTAAAAATCTGTCTTAATGCTGAATTTTATAACCATTTTAACGATGAAATGTGAGTAAACTGAGAACTGTGTGTGTGTGTGATGGACAACGTGAACAGCAGGGATAATTTTTTATTCTACTCAAAATCAAAGTGGCTTTTATTGTAATTTTAGCCACATTAGGTACAGAACACATGACCTGATTTGAGTTCCACCAGAAATTATCTTAGAAACTGAAGCAGAAACATCATTAAGGACTTCATCAGGTCAGTCACTGTGTAATACGGGTTCCTGATGGAGGTCCTGGGATCAAAACAGGGGTGCACTTACTTTCACCTTCTCACACTCCAAACCTGAGATCCGACGTTCAGGTTGCAACCATGTCCAGTCCAGCCACTGTACAGGAACTCAATCAGAAACTCCATTAGGTCAGTCTTTCTGTAATCACTTCCTGATGCAGTTCTTTGTGGACGTCCTAATGAATTGATTATAGGCTTCCTGATGGAGATCCTGATGGAGTTCCTGGTGGAGTCTTTAACAGATGTCCTGACGGAATCCTTGAGTTTTTCTACAGAAGCTGGACTGGAAGTTGTGTGTTTGGAGTGTAATGGAGTGGAAGTATGTGCACCCCAAGGAATATCTCTCCCTCAGTAAGTAAGTGTGAATTTGGGTGGTCAAATTTTTCACCCCAAAACCACACACACATCCTTACATTTATTTTTTTTGGAAGAAAAATTTGACGTTATCAGATTTTCCCCAAAATTTACATTATTAGCAACTGATGTAGAGACACACACAGAGGTGCACTTACATTTGCACTGATCTGAGGTTCAGTTTGTAAAGCAACTTTTTATTTAATTAGAGCTGCAATGTGTTGTATTTATTTATCTGGTGTGTGCGCGCACGTTGTGGTAAATAAATAAAGGCTGTGTGGAAATAATTTCACTGAACACACACTTGTGTTAAACAGTGTACAAACACAAAAATGTGATTGTGCTCTAAATAACGCTAATGAGTGCGTCTGTAGGATTGGGATGGTTTTATCCGTCAGTAGTTTCCTGTGAGACGATCACATGCAGCACCTGACCACAGTCACACACCCGAGAACAACTGCAGTTCTTCATGTACACAAACACACAGAGAAATAATATTGATTCTCTTTTATTTATTCTGAAAAAAGAACAGAATCCATCTAAACTACAAAGTGTGTGTATAAAACCATCTGTAAGTAAGAAAGAACAGCAACATGAAAACATCAGAGGAACTCCTCAAGAACTAGGAACATGATCAGGTGTCCGGAGAGAGAGAGAGTCTATTCCATGCACCATTAACAAACGTGTGCACAGACACACACACACACACACACACACACAGATGTTAGGTGTATAAAAAGAAAAAAATACCTCAACATCTCTCTCTCTCTCACACACACACACACTTGTGCACACACAGGAATAAAGAAATACAGGTTTCCCCTTGACAGAAGGATAAGGAAATGACCCCCCTCCTCCCGCTCAGTCCGAGTCGCTCTTCTCCTCCTTCACTAGTCGTTTCTTTCCTCGTTTGGGTTCGGTTGCTGCTCCGTCTCTCTCCTTTTTGGAGGTCTTAGACAAACTGGAACATACACACACACAGGATGAAAAAGAATTTGTCTGCGGAAGTTTTTATAAAACATCACTTGAATGACACATAATGGTGTTAAAGCAGCCGACCAATCAGCACCGTCAGGTATACAGTACACTGTATACCTGAAGTAAAAAATGAAGTATAAAATACACACTCTTAATAACCCTCAGTGCCCCGCCCCCATGTTGTAAGCCCCTCCTACTTACTCGTCCCCAGTCTGTGGAGATAATCGCTCAGTGCATACTCACAGTTTCTGTCGATACTTCTCCTGGTCAGCAGGGGGCACTAGATCACTGAGCTCCAGACCGTCATTAATCCTTTTCAGGAACTCATAACGCTCCCTGCCACGCACCTGCGCGCACACACACACATATATATATATAAACATGTGAACTGTGTGTGTGTGTGTGTGTGTGTGTGTATATATATATATATA
>QMIH01000546.1:319240-334894 GCA_003987875.1 Clarias batrachus
TTTATATGTAGTAAAAGTTACTCTGCCTGTGTGTGTGTGTGTGTACCTGCAGTGTGTAAATCTCATCATCACTGCTGCTCTTGGACTTTTTACTGGCCTCAGGGTGCGACGACGGATCCTTCAAGCCTGGAGGGTTAAAGATCGAAGAGTGAAGATTGTACACACATGTGCACGCACGCAAACGCACGCACACACGCATGCACACACACTCACTGCGCTTGGTGACTGTTTTCCCTGAGTTTTTGGGTTCCTGCAGTTTCCTGAAGTTGATCTCTTCTGTCTTCCTGTCGCGTCCAGGACACGCACACACACGCACTTCAAATGTGCGGCGGCCCAACAGCTGACCACTACACACAATCACACATACATACATACATACGAACAAAAATTATATGGTATACTGTATAGAACATACATACACACACACACACACACACACACACAAACACACACACGCAGACACTCACTCCTGTGTTTCCAGTGTGATGATGGTGAGGATGGGCCGGCGGTTCATTCCCCCCATACAGCTGCTGTTACACATGTAGTTATACAGCACAGTGGTGCAACTGGATCCCACCTATACACACACGTACACACACTTTAATTAACACATCCAACACCTGTATGAATGTCGCAGTGTGAGGGGTCAAGGGTCAGGTGTGACAGACCTGAGGGGGTTCGTAGGGCACCACCACACTGTGGCGCTGTGTGTTCCTGTCCTCCTGATAAAGCGCGCGGGTATTACCTTCCACACGGAGCAGGTGACCGGGAGGAGCCGGGCCTAATACACACACCACACACATACACACATACAAAAAATAAATCAGTTTTGTTGCAGAAAAAAAAAACAAGATCATGGTTCCAAGATTGACATTACACATGTGTGTGTGCGTGTGTGCACCCTCGTTGTTGTCGTTGCTCCTCTCATGGTGAGGGCAGCGGCGCACCACCTCGGCCACGTGTTCCGATCTCTTGTACACAGCAGTGGCTCTGAGCACGCACCCCGGCGGAGGGGAGGAGCGTACCGCCATCAGCACAGGACACGTCTTCGCCAACTGACAGAACAGCTTATTCAGATCGGGGGAGTACTGGACACACACACACACACACACACACACACACACACACAGAGAGGGAAAATCAAATGATGAGATGCAGTTGATGAGTGTTTCTGTCTGTCTGTCTGTGTGTGTGAGAGAGAGAGAAAGAGAGAGATACTGAAGACTCAGGTTTGGAGAGGGACAAAGCAGAAGTAAATTTACCCCATGTGTTGATATTTTAATCTTAGCACTTGCTTAGAGATCACACCAGTTGCCATGGTTACGCAGACTCCGCAGCACAGCTCTTTTAAATGGGGTTATTGCGGTGGAAGTGGGGGGAGTTTGAGGGTCGAGGTGTTGATGGAACATGGGGGAGGATTTTTGGGGAGGTCACCTGTCACAAAACCGTGATCTTTCATTCCTGCCAACATTCAGCTCTACACTTCTGCCAGAAGGTGGCACTGTTGCACCAACTACACAAACTCAAAAGGAGCAGCAGCTGCAATACTCTAAAAGAACACCAGATGGCAGCGTTTTATGATTATTAATAAGAAAAAGTTTTTTTTTTTAATTACATTTAAATGTTTAACTCACTAAACTGAATCAATTGTGTTAAGCTTGGCACAGCTTGAGTTACGGTAAAACCACACACACACACACGAGTCTGGGAGAAACACAGTAAATATAATGGAGGCTCAAACGGTAACGCTGTGGTGTTCTGGGTTTCTGATCAGAAGGTCGCGGGTTTGAGCCTCAGCGGCGTCAAGTTGCCACTGTTGAGCCCCTGAGTGAGACACTTAACCCTCGCTGCTCCAGGGGGCGCTGTATTCTGCACTGTGACTAACTGGGATATACGAGAAAAAAATTACATTCCACTGTGTTCAAACTGTAACGTCCATGTGACAAGTGATTTAAAACTTAAAATCTTTCACAGACTCCCTGTTAATATGTGATATGATGTGTATGTGTGTAAAACTCATGTCTGTGTGAGAGCACACACTCTCTGATGTGAGAACATCCGTCTACAGCAGAGACTTCCCAATAAATCATTTTCTAAATGCAATATACGACACACACACACACAACAGGGCTCAGCGCCATCACACTGTGTGTCTAGAATTTTTCTCTCATCAGTAAATAATCTCTCTCACACACACACACACACACACACACACACACACACACACTTACCCGTGATGTCTTTACAGCTGCTCTCACGACAGGAAACTAAGGTTTGGGATGTGGAGCTCTCCTTCGCGGTTTCTCTCTCACACACACACACTCTCCCTGACACCCCCTTATACTCCCACAGCACAGACATGTTCAGGCATGTCTCACAGTCCGGCTCCACATGACGACTGATGTAGAAACACTAACAGCATGAAAAGAAGCACAGGTGCACTCTGGGGAGAATAAGCCCTCCAACACTACACAATCTTATTTATTTATTTATTTATTTATTTATTTATTTATTTCACTGCCACAATCATAATAATAATCATAACTATAATAATAATAAAGGGTTATGAAGGAAAACTGATTCTTTGGTCATATTTAACTGTAATTATTCTCTCTATCAACATGCCTGTGTGTGTGTGTGTGTGTGTGTAACCACGAAGGAGAGCTCTACATCCCAAACCTTAGCTTCCTGTCATGAGCAAGCAGCTGTAAAATCATCACGGATGAGTGTGTGTGTGTGTGTGTGTAGAACCCCAGAGCAGCAGAGCATAAGTATTGGCACCCACAATGCAGCACAGTCAACAGTTATTCACTTATATATAAAGGTATAAGGGGCCGAGCAACAGGAAGTGGGAGAAGCATGTGGCACAAAATGTGTGTGTGGTATTGTATTATCAGGGTGGAACACGACGCACACACACGATTACGGCCTCCTTGATGCAGGATGTGATGTGTAAAGCAAGCTGACCAATCACAAGTCTAGGAGCTGAAACTGGGGAAGCTACGAGTTGCCAGATTTGACAAGTTTCCCCTGTTGGAATTCTCATGTGAAGTCGAACCGAGGACACAATCTTTACGATTCTGACGATAAATCCTGCTGCGCCACCACACACAATTATCTGAGACTAATTAAACCCCATAATGACGGCATCTCTCTCTCGCACTCTGAGGGAAAATCAGCGGGATTAACAAACAAATTAATTTGAGATTGCAGGATCTTGAACACTCAGAGTGAGCAGATTTTCATTCCCCAGGTGTTTTACTTCTCTTACACCACAGCAATTTTCCAAAACCAGACACGTTTATAAATTACAGAAACTGAGCTAAAATGAAGAGAGTTCACACTGACACTACAGCAGCGATTAACGCTCGTCCGCCCTCTTTATTCTCTCTGTGAGTTAATATGATAAAAACCACAGCATGTCATGTGACGGAGAAACCGCAAGCTGGGGATTAGAGTTAGAGCACAGACTGACTGACACACACACACATACACACTCAAAAAGGCACAGTTCACCCAGAAAACACTTAGTCTTGTGTTAAAGCTGCATATATATAAAACATACATAAAAACTTGAAAATCATGGCAACTAGCAGAGCGAGTGTGTGAGATGATCTGTCTGTTTGTGTGTGTGGGGGGGGGGTGCTGCCGTTGTTCCTTTAACCCTCTCACCGCTGGACTAAAGCTCACCGTGATAACCGAGACATGCCCGATCATGTCTGTTTAACACACGCGCATGCGCACATGTATGAGCACACACACCCTGGTGAGAGGGATACACACCGCGGCAAATTCACCTCCGATCACCAAATAAGATGATTAGACAAGACGAAGGTAGGAAGATAAATGTCCGTTTTATAAAAATAAAAAATAAAAAAAGCATTTACAAGTAAATATATTTTATCTCTCACACTTACACACACTGTCTCTGAGAGAAAGAGTGTGTGTAAGAGAATGAATGAGGACTCTTTCTAACTTCACTCACGTGCTGTTCTATCTTGTGTGGAAATTTTAAGATTAATTTACATTTTAAACTAGCGGTGCAATGGATCAAAAATAAAAGGTTCGGATCACATCACGGTTTCTGAGTCACGATCGGATCATTTTTCGAATCAGGAAAATAGGTGAGCAATTTTTGGTTTTAACAAAAATAACCTATGGAACCTATGGTTTTAATAAAAATAAAACCAAGAAATAACCAACTAAACAAATATTTTTAAAAATAAAATATTCAATAATCAGTTGTTAAAGTGCAACATGTAAAAAAATACAAACCAAATATAATGAATTGTTTTTTAAGACGAGAATGATCACTCTTCTTTCGTCATCATGTTTTATGGAGCAGCCAAAATGCTCCCATACATGTGATTTGAATGACGCAGGAGGCTTTTTCGTGTTCTTCAGCTCCTGTCTAATTCATTACTTTAAAAGCAATATAGGCAGAATCACTCTGCGATCTTTAAACATTTAAGATTAATCTGCAAGTTAAAAAAAATGAGCAATTAATCCACGGTCGTGTGCATGTCGAACTGTGGGTTGTGATCCGCACGGATCACTGATCAACTGCGATCTATTGCACCTCTACTTTAAACACGTGTTTAGAGAATTCCAAACATTAATCATGCTATGATTTAAACTACCACAGGGTTCAGACAAACATGTGTGTGTGTGTGTGTGTGTGTGTGTGCGCTCACTGTGCAGGTGACAGACTTGGCCGTACTGGACTCCTGGAAGTGCAGGGTGAAGTCATGGAGGCCGGGGTAGTCGGAGGTGACGGGGACAGTGGAGGTGGGAGGAGATGAGGACGACTGCGGCTCCAACACGTCCTCTAGGAGGGTTACGTCCGGCAGGTCCTCAGGAATGTCCTACACACACACACACACACACTATAGTATGAGTATAAAATAATCATGAAATCATAATATCATCATGTGTGTGTGTAGTTACCTGATAGTTTGCCCATGGGCTGTCGTCAGGGTTTCTGTTGAGGAGACACAATGAGGGATTAAACACACAGCCTAAGGTGCCAATACTTCTGTTTTCATTCGACACTAAAGCCCACAATGATCGGATGGCGCAGATCAACCCTGGCCACTGATTGGTTAGAGGAAAAGCCGTAGCACTTTGTGAATAAGTTTGTGCACCCTGATGGCTCCAACTCCGTGATAAGACTGAGGAGATCGACACCACTCCCGGACACACTCCCGGACACACTCCCGGACACACTCCCGGACACACTCCCGGACACACTCCCCACTCTCTTCCTCTGACCGACAGCAATGACTCACTCACACACACATACCTTCAGAAGCTACAGTGTACTTTACTGTCATGTTATCCATAAACAACTGGTACACACCAGACCGAGCACAGACGAAGTGTGTGTGTGTGTATATGGGGGTAACAGGTTTGCAACTCACGAAAGGATCTGCTGCCAAATCTCTGCAAACTCTTGACTGCCTGTAGGTTCTGGCATCATGGTGACTCCCTCTCCGAGTCCCTCCATCCGGGCCGGACACGCACACACACAGTCTGGGCTGAGAAGCTCGAATAGACTGGAGAACATACACACACACACAGAGGAATTTAACTATTAACACACCATAATACACATGAGCTATCCTTCACACACACACACACACAACTACATTGTTTTCTTTCAGACTAGACCCGCCCTCCTGTGTTATGATTTGCGTTTTTTTCTCGCCTGTCCAATCGTTCGACAAAGCTGACCTACCAGCCAATCCGCGCGCAGGAAGGCGGGGCTTAGGAAAAAATCTCTGTAAAGGAAAAAAACAACTTAATCGTTGTAGTGTTAGCCTAATTACACTAAACAAAACAGTACAAAATAAATAATAGTGATAAACATGTACCTGTCTTAATCTAATAAATGCCGACGAAACAGTAAGAGTTAGTTAACGTTAGCTGTGTGAAGTTTAGTGTACAGCTAGGAAAGTTAGCTAGCAAAGCCGAGGTTAGGCTAACGCTACACCGGCCTAAGCACCACATCTACACCAGTATTGGCTCAAAGTATCAAAGTGTAATTATTCTACCTCCTCTCCCACTGGAAATCCGCGCTCTCTCTCTCTCACTCACTCACTCTCTCACACACAGATTTACCTCAGCCGCTTTTCCCCAAAACACTCTCTCACTTCCGGCTCAATGAAAACCTCCACGCGCTCTCAGGGAATTCCCCAGGAGGCGGAGTCAGCCGGTCACGTGAACCAACACGTCCGCAATCTCGGCTTAAAATGCGTTAAACTCTGCGCGAGCTTTATTACAGCGTACATATATTTAATTAAGTTCCGCTCAATGAGAAAGCGCGCGACACGGTTACGAAATCTCAGCTCGCGCTTTCCTGAACACTCGTCCTCAAGAGGGCGCTCCAGGACAGTGCAGGGGCACAGTATGCGCATGCGCGAGTAACCTGTTCCGGATCTGAATATTAATTTGGTTTTGCACAGAACAGGCATGCAATTGGCTCTGTGAGTTTTCGGTCAGTAGGCGAACCACGCCCCTCAGACGCTGGGTTTCAGCGATGTTCCTCTAAAGAAACTAAACTGCTGTTTGAGCTGACCTGTAGAACGTCAGTGTGTTAAACAGTGTGTCAAAATAAATAAAAATATTGTGGAAAAGTGATTTGTTTTCTTTGTAATTGAATTAAAACATGAAACTCATATGTTCTAGATTCATTACATGTTACATACATATTAAATTTCAAGTCTTTTTTTGTTTAACTGCAATGATTACGGCTTATAGCTCATGGAAATCACAAATCCAGTATTTAAAAATATTAGAATATTTCATTTTGAGTTATAATCAGTGGCGGCTGGTGCAAAAAAAGTGGTGGGGGGGGGGGCGCAAACAAAATTAAAATTAAACTTTTAATACTCGCCTGTACATAGCCATTTAACAGGTGATTAAGCATCATTACTACTAGTATAAAATAAAGGCATGACTCACATCGCATCCAGTCAGCAGCTCAGCTTGCCATAAGAAGTGCTTGAAAAGACTCGTTGAGAATGGTCCATTCACATGAGCCCAAATATTTAAAAACAATATTGATTCGCTAAGAACAAAAGTGGGAGGGTTCAGGGCGCACAGCTCTGCGCCCGAAGGATGATTTAAAAGGATCCATTCAGAGCTCAGCCTCAAGTCACATGCTTTTCAAAAATGTATGTGCCTACATAGACACTCGTTTGTCCAGCGCCCCGCGTACACAAACACAAATGAACGTAAAACAGTTTAGATTTTTTTCATTGCAAATAAATTATATTAAGAAATATAGCAGAATATTGTGACTACTTAATTATTAAAATAAATAATTATTATGGTAAATAATTACATGTTAAAGGAGCATTCTTCTCTGCCTAACTTTAAGGGGAGCGGTGCCCTTGTGCCCCGTATTGAATGGCCACCACTGGTTATAATATATTATAATTCATACAGTATAAATGATGTGTATCACTCAGTCTATTCAGTACACGCATGGGGAAGACTGCTGACGCAACAATATTTCCAGAAGCTGATTATCGACTCCCTCCACAAGAAGGATAAACCTCAGAATGTGACCGCTCTAAAGGTTGCCTAGAAGGACAATGATAAATATAGTTGCAAGCAACGATGACGGGCCCAAGCACCCTGTGCCATTGACACCCCGGGCGGACCGCACAACCTGTTTTATTTGAGTGTGTCAAGACCTCAAAAAAGCCATTGTCAATCGGTTGCACCGCACAACCTGCACACGTCACACACTATACAGGGCTAATGTCAGTTTAGGCCCTAAATATTTGTTGAGTGCGTTAGTGTGTGTGTGTCGTGAAAGAGGAGTGTGCGCATGTGTGTGGTAACATTTGTGATGTGTATGTGTGTACAATAGGCCGCAGATGCTGGAAAATAAGCCTCACACTATGATGTTCCTGAATGTGATGTCACAGAACATGTCACTGAATATAATGTCACTGAATATAATGCCACACAGAAAGTTATTAATAATTTTTCGCTGTAAGTTTAAGACATTATCACGAATGTCCACAATTTTGCATCCTCAATGTCTTTAGATCACATCGGCCCGGTTTGGAAGCAATCGTATAAATTCCCTAGGAGGAGTATATCAAAATCCATCGGGTGCATTTTTGCAAATGACCCAAAATAACCCTGTTGTGTTTAGCCCAGGACATGCAGTGTGAAAGTTGTTTGACCCGATGAGCTCTAAATGTGTACAGAGTTTCGTGTGCCTACGTGAAAGTGTGTATGAGCTATTCAGCAAAATCTCATGTGAGGGCCCCTGGGGCCCTGGGCACGAGACTCTCAGGCATCCTGATGGCAGCAGATGCCAACCTGTCTGCCAAGTTTAATGAGTTTTCAAGCATGTTAAGACCCCCGAAAAGTCCAAAAGGGTGGAAAAAAATAATCCTTAGGAAAACAAGAGGGTCCTGTGCACCTTATAGTGCTTGGGCCCTAAATATTTCTCAAAATTATCCCAAAAAAATATCCACAGTCAATACTTTGTAGAACCACCTTTTACTGCAAGTCTTTTGGGGTGTGTCTCTACCAGATTTGCACATCTAGAGAGTGAAATTGGCTGTTCTTTTTTTGCAAAGTAGCTCCAGCTTAGTCTGAGTGGATGGAGAGCATCTGTGAACAAACATTTTCAAATCCTGGCACAGATTGTCAATTGCATTTACCACCACCAGTGTTAGTTTTCCGCCACATTTTTTTGGCCCATTTTGCATAAAGGACAGATGTGTGGATTGCACGACTAATAGTTGTGTGGACAGATTCTCCCACCAGAGCTGTGGATCTCTGGGTTACCATGGGCCTCTTGGCTCCTTCTCTGACTAATGATCTCCATGTCCGGCGTGTCAGTTTAGATGGATGTCCATGTCTTGGTATGTTTGCAGTTGTGCCGTTCTATCTCTTTTTTTCAGATGATGGATTGAAGATTAAATTGTGAGATGTTCAAAGCTTAGGATATTTTTAATAATCTAAGCCTGCTTTAAACTTTTTCATAACTTTATACCTGACCTGTCTGGTGTGTTCCTTGGGCTTCATGATGCTGTTTGTTCACTAACGTTCTCTAACAAACCTCTGAGGTCTTCACAGAACAGCTGTATTTATACTGAGATTAAATTACACACAGCTGGACTCTAATAACTAATTAGGTGACTTCTGAAGGCAATTGGTTCCACTGGATTTTAGTTAGGGGTCTCGGAGTAAAGGGGGCTGAATACAAATGCACACCACACTTTTCAGATTTTTATTTTGAACAAATTTTGAAAACCATTTATAATTTTCCTTCCACTTCACAATTATGTGCCACTTTGTGTTGGTCTGTCACATAAAATCCCAATAAAATACATTTACGTTTATAAATTAAATTAATTAAATACTATTGAATTACTGTTAACAAACTCACCAGTGCTGTTTATTTAAAAACCTAATCCCTCTTCTTTCCTTCTAAATGAAGAGAGCAAAGAACTGATCATACAGCTGATCCTTGTCTTTAATAAAACTTCCACAACGTCTGGTGATATTAGAAACAGTTGATCCTCTGAGCACCGCCCTAAACACACAGGGCCGCGCAGCTTGAGGTTTCACACTCAGAGGAAATTATTGTTCAAAAGAAAACCGAAAGCTGATTTATTCACATCGAGAAGAGCTGCATCGGCTTCACATGTACTGTGGGTTTCAAACCTGTTATTACACCTGATTCATGTTTAGTTTAGCTTTCCTCCCTTGCCTTTACAGTAGCGAGATGCCTTTACACTAGCGAAATACATATACACACAGAGTCAACAAAACATCAACAAACTTAAAGTGAACATTCTAAAGCTGATATAAATTCAGTACAACACTGTCGGGTTATAAATCCAAATGCTTCTCTAAAAGAATCAGACTCTTCTGGAATTATCTGGAATCTCTTCAAACCAATCATGTGGCACAGGTGGTCTGATTTTTTTCCTCAGTTCTGCACTCACACCTTTAGCTCTGACTTGAAATCGCTTCCTGTTTAATGTTTAATACACTCACGGAGAAGAAAATCTCTGACTCTTATTCTGTCACACATGACCTCTTGTTAAATAAGTGACGTTAGATAGAGTAACAGTAAATCTTAAAAGGAACTAGCCGAGATCTTTTGTGACTCTGGTCAGTCTCTATAGCTAATAAAGTTGCTAATTTAATCTGCTAGAAAAGGTCATGCAAAGCACATAAGAGTTACAGTGAGACCTCAGTTTGCGAGTAATTTGGTTTGCGAGTGTTCCGCAAGACAAGCAAAATTTTTATAAAAAATTTTGTCTTGATAAACGATCAAGCCGAGGTGGGTAGAGAAGCCAAAAAAATTATTCAAGTAAGAGTAGCTGTATTTCAAGATAATATTACTCAAGTAGAAGTAAAAAGTAGTCATCCAAAATATTACTCAAATAAGTATAAAAAAGTAATTGGTGAAAAGACTATTATAAATTAGTTATAGATTAGAGTATATACACAGTACACAGGATATACTAAAGTGTGTGTCTGATTTGTCAGAAAGAGAAGACACCGCAGTATGAAGCTGTTCTTTTGCAAGCAAAGCATGCTTTGTATGAGTCCAGCGATGTATCATATTTTTTGGAATGCATAAAAATTTACAACACGTGTGTTGCAGATTAATTCTGGACTGAAATATACTTGCATATTCATAGACTGTTAACTTTAATTGTACATATAATGTTACTTTAACCGTTCTTTAACCGTTCATATAATCACACAAACATGAAAAAAGCATTCTATACTCCCTGCACGAACCACTAAATCGCACTAGTAGCAGCATGGATTGATGGGCGTTCTGCAAAATTAGAGAAAGATGCGGAAACTTTAGTTTGCACATGCGTAGTGACCATATGTAGGACAGATTCACAAGTAGGATGAGTTTATAGAACACCGGCTGAAGATTTTTTTCCCCACTATGCCGCCTGACCAATTAGCTGCAATAACATGTGGTCATTGTTATTGCGGCTGATTGGTCAAATGGAGTCATGCGTTAGATCCACCGGCTGCATGTTTAGAATAAATGGTTAGAAAAGTAAAAAAAAAAAAAGTACAGATGAGTGGAGCCGAATGTAGAGTAGCGTTTCTTCTTCACTAATCTACTCAAGTAAAAGTAAAAAGTATGCTGCAGTGAAACTGCTCATAGAAGTTTTTTTTTAAAGTTACTCAAATAAATGTAACGGAGTAAAAGTAACTCGTTACCACACACCTCTGCGAGCGAGTCCTGATATATACGAGTACCAAATATCATGAAGTAAAATGCAGGTTAATTTTTTTTTTTTTTTACTTTACAGCAGTGATTCCGTTAGTGTGTGCACGCACTCTAGTGTCATTCAAGTGGCTCTTTGTTAAGTTTCCTGATAAAGCAGCGTTTCTGTTTGTGTGTGTGTGAGAGAGAGAGAAAGAGAGAAAGGCGTCCCAAACAGTAGCCCTCCTATCAAATAAAATTGAATTAAATATATTATATACACTATAACCAGATTTTTAAAAATTACATTAAATGGATTTTATTATAAAATGAATAATATAAAATGTATATGTATGTTTTATATTAAAACTATTGCACAAAGACATACTGACTGTTCATAAGTCACACGTTTTTATACAGTATTTAACTTTAGTTCAGAGAGATCAGATCAAAATAAATATGTCAAAAAAACACATTATATATGCCAATAATGATCACTATGGCTGTCACGTGACTAGGGCTCATTGTAATAGCAATATAATATTCAATCATAATAAAGATATAAACATATATTGTTAAAGATTATTTGATAGCGATGATTTCCATGGCAAGAGGTGGGGGATTGTTTAGTATTAACACCTGCACAGGTATGTGTTGATTTAGTTTTAAGGCTTACACCCCATGACTTCTTATTAGTTCTTTTCACTTTTTAAACACAAATATTTAATCAGACAAATGTGTATGATTGGAATTTTAAACATAAAGTCAAAATTTGTAATAAAAACCTTTTTATTTTTTATTTGTTTAAAATGACGGCCTACTGGGGGGCGGCCCAAAGTTTTGGAAATAAATCGTCTATGATTTCTTTGATAATCTTATAATTATCTGTAATAATTTATCACGTAAACTGTAAAATGCTCAATAAACAAAAAAATATGGATTTTCTTGTCTTACCCTATATAATACCTTTATTTTATATATTATAGGACTATTATTTTGGAATTATTAGTTGTTACTTTGACAATTTTTGACAATTTTTTCCTGCACAGAGAATTAGGAAGAACTCTGGTGGGAGGTTCATGGAAAACGTTATGGTTTAATGGAGTTGCATTTAGGTTGATTTTGTGATTTTTGCGTCATTACTCTGATGTGGTCCAATCACCCCAGACCTGCTAAAGAGAAGAGAGTTTTCCTCCAACTTGAGTGTCCGTACCGGTCTACAGCATGGAAACCTACACACAATGTTCTGTCACTGTTCAAACAGGCGAATTAATTGTGTATCCTTTAAATGTAAACACTTAATCTTGTCAATGTTGTTGTTTTCGTTGCTATGGCTCGTGGAACCAGTGATTTATTTACAGAATGAGCTGCGGGAAAGTGTCTGATCTGAAAGTGTCAATCACATCAATCGAAGCGTTGATGGAGAGCTCAGACATTAATACATTGATGCTACATTGCTTGAGCAGACATCAGTGTGTCCGCCATATTGGTGCAGATAAGACCGGGCTGTAATCAGACTAACAGTATGATTGTAATATAACAGTAGAGATGAGGGCTATCTGGATAAAAAGACTCAACAGTTTACTTGGTTTGATCAAAAAGTTCTAAAGAGGTGCTGTTACAGTTAAGCTAATAAATGACATAATCAGTTTGTCTGGGCTGAGACTGTTCACTTCACAATTAACAATTAATAATATTATATAATGCTATAATGTAGTGCTGTACTGTACTGTATATTGTACTTGTACATCTCTTTGACAAATATACAGCTATTTTCCCTCGAGGTGGGTGTGGCTATTTGCATCATTCAACAGAGCCAATTATTGCGATAGGTTACTATGTATAGATGGAGTATGTCTTAGACACAGAAACGACCGTAATGCAATGAAGATCTACAAGATGCCAAAAACTCAAGAAACAGAAACGAAACCACAAAACAGCATAGCTAACTCCAAAAGATAGGAAAATAGACTATGAAAGAAGTACAACTAAGCATAAACAAGGCATAAGATACTCGACCTTAAAATCTTAACATTTAATTTCTTAAAATTAGAGTTCTGCCGTACAGAAGGACAGACAGACATGTACGTGGGCTTCAACCTGAAATAATAATATCACTGATTACATTAAAGCTCATCAGATTATTTTTAGCTTTAACTTTTTAACTTTTTCTACAAACGCTATAATGGTCATGATGGGTACTTACACTAGTTAGTTTTATAATTATTAAACCTATTCTTCTTTGCATGTCTTTGCAGATCTTTCCCTGTATTCAGATCACACTGCAGTCACAAGTTCACTTATTTACTTGACGACTGCTGTATCAGTCAAGGTTACTGGTTTCATTCAAACAGTGTACCACAAGAAAACTACCACTCAGTCCAGAGCTTAGCCAATGATTGAGTTATACAACTCAATCACTTCTCATCTTTTTTCCTCACCGTTCTGCTGTCACTTACATGACATGTAACAAGGAGGTGAAGCTAAACAAGCTAACCAGTAATCAGGAGTTGGGGTAGTGCGCCGTTATTTTCATGCCAAAAACTGATTTTATTTTTGTTCGCTTAAACGCGCACTTACTCCATCAAACTCTTTTTTTCACCCGCTGTGACTTGAGTGCTTAACACTGTTTCCTGTGGGTGATCAATATCTCAACACTTGCTGAATTCCAGCCAATCATAAGCATTTTTTTTTTCCTTTCTTTTTTTACATCCTGATGAGCGGTTTCTGATTGACTCCTTTTAATGCTTTATGTGTCCACTCAATGAGTATAGATGATTCAAACACGTGTGCGATTTGACTACAGTGAGTCGCGGCTTTACCCTGCGTTCACACCGAACGCGGCGAGAGCGTCAAAGACACCGGAAGTCATTCATTTTCAATGGGAGCCGGCGGCGCGGCGCGGCGAGAGCGGCAAAGGGAGTTGAAATCAGCTCAACTTTATGGTAACCAATTAAAAGGGAGGTCCTCCGCTTGAGCGGATTCCGCGGAACGCAGTCCTGTAAACCTTTGTTTCGGCGACATTAGTTCCCAAGGAAAATGGAGGAGAAGTTAATTATTGCGGTAGCGGGTTTCCCGGTTATTTATGACATTTCCCTGTTTGTGTACAGGTACATTAATAAAAAAAATGATGCGTGGACAAAGGTGTTTGAAATTGTTGGTGTTTAAATATAATATGAAATATAATATAATAAAAAAAAATTAATTAGACTAGCAATTCACAATAAACAGAAGCCACACCATACAAATGCCGTAAACTTTGTTTATTTCTACAGTACACTTCTTTCTATCAATCAATTTCTTGTTATCTTCCACATTTTGGTCAGTCTCCATAAGATCAAGCTTGATTGCTTTGCGGCCCCTTTAAATACAAGAAAGGCATTCTGTCTACGTCAGAGCGGCGAAGCGCGGCGACGAGCGGTGACAGGCGTCAGCGACAGGGCGGCGAGAGCGAACTTTTGACGCTCTCGCCGCGTTTGGTGTGAATGCAGGGTTAGGCACTCAGATCACAGCGGGTGAAAAATTTAACGTTTCATTTTATTTGAAAAATAGTTCCAAAATGTAAGTTGAATGGATGTGTTTGACGTTATTTGATTCACAACAATTGTCATAAACGGTCATCAATCATCCAAATTTTTTGCTTGGAGGATATATATTGAACAACACTTAGCTAAAAGCCAGAGTAACAGCTATACATGCAACCCCAGATATGTAAAAATGTACAAACGTATCTGAATGCATTTTTAGGAAATATTCTGTGTCACAATTAATTCCTTAATTGGTAAAATGGATGACTTTTATTTTAATACAAGAGAGTTAAAAGTTCTGTGCAGACAACAGTTTTTTTTTCTTAAGTGGAATCAATGTTTTTTGTTGGAAGAAAAAAAAGAAAGAGAGACTCATGTGAGAGAATCATGATCACAATTCCCATGGAGAAAAATCGCGATTCATATTTTGTCAAGAATCATTCAACCCTAATATATACACAATTAAAACCTCGATTGTGAACATAATTTGTTCTGAAAGCATGCTTGTATATCAAAACACTTGTATATCGAAATTAATTTTCCCCATAAAAAATAATAAATACTCTGATGATTTGTTAAATATTCATATTAAATAATTAATACAAAATATTAAGTAAAAATAAAAACTAATTAACGTGCACTTTTCAATTTTATAAAGAATCCTGACACGAGTGTGTGTGTGTGTGTGTGTGTGTGTGTGTGTGTGTCCGCACACAAGTGTCTGTATGTGTGAAGCAGAAGTAAGACGAGAGGAGAAGGGGGCATACTGTGTATGTGAGTGAATGTGTATGTGAGTGTGCTTTGCGATAGATTGGCACTCCATCCAGGGTGTATGCCACCCCATGCCCTAAGTCTCCTGGGATTGGCTCCAGGCCGCTGCAACCCCGTGCACAGTATAAAGCAGTATAT
>QMIH01000546.1:336945-351912 GCA_003987875.1 Clarias batrachus
GAACATTTAAATAAATGAATAAATTAATTTAAGTTAAGGTGACTCAACTTCTCAACTGTCTCTGGTCATGTTGCCAACATGAACACACACACACACACACACACACCGTGTGTGAGAGAGAAGAACTGGTGTATAAATAGCGTATGTGTGTACGTTTTTGTGCTATCCCGCGCACTGATCCCGCTCGGCCAATCAGGTGAGGCGCGCGAGAGTGCCGGTTGGCGCCAGTTAATTTGAAAACGTTGCGCTCGTGCGGTTTAACGGTCACCGCGCTGCGGAGCCGCGCGCGAGCTGACCAATAAAAAGCCCAGCTGAGTAAACAGCGCGCGCCGCCGCCATGTTGCCGCGTGACTCAGTGCGCCTGGTTTAGAGAGTGAAACCGGGTGCCGTCAGCTGACTCCCCGCGCACACACACCGTCACACGCCGCCTCACTTCGGCCTCTCTCTATCGCTCATCACTCTCTGCTCCATTCAGAGTGAAAACGCGGTGTAAACCCGCATTCTATCTCATATTACACACACACACACACACACAATATCCCGCCAAACAGCTCCTCACTTCATATCGCCCCCATAAAGGTGTGATTTACCTCACCGGAGGGGAATAAAGACATCCAACATCTACCGGATAAAGTGTTAATCAATTTCCTGAGGCATAATAAAGGAGTAAAAAGTGTTTTAGTGCAACATTTCCTCAGGGTTCGTGTTCCTCGGGTCCTGTGGTGACGTCACGATCTCCGAGCCTTTCCTAACGCAAGCTAACGGTTTTTACTTAAATTAGGCAGTACATTTTAATAATAAAAAAATACCCCAAAGCTAATTAGTTTAGTGTTTTCAGTTAAAGTTAATCCTGAGGCAGGTAGAGACCCAGTGTGCTGGTCATTCACGCTAATTTTCCACCATTTCAGCTGAAAATTAGCTGGTTAGCTTTAATAACGTGTACACGTACATGTTAAAAATATTTATTTAATGTAAAATGTTTCAACAAACCATCCAATGTGTTTATTAGGATTGAGTTTGTAGCATTTTTTGCAAATTGTTTCATTTAAATTATAAAATGTTGTTTTTAAACGTGTCCTGGTCAAATGTCTGAAACATGCATGTTTATATTTAACACACATAAAATAAATAAATAAAATAAACAGAATTAAACTTGCTTTTGCACACATTATCATCTGTAAGTGAGTGTGTGTGTGATAAATAGAGAGTGTTAAATCTGTAGTTATTTATCCCCTGCTTTTTACTAGATGATCTCATTTCGATTAAAGTAAAATATCTTGAAGATGAAGTCCATAATTACGCGTTTTGTTTAAAATTAAGGAAAACGGACCACACCCTCTTTTTCCCCGCCATAACTTACCTCATCTTTTTCCATTTTCTCTCTCATGATAGAAACGGATCTCATCTGTGAGATTAAAATTTTTTGCTCAATAATATCATGTTGTGAGTTTCATATTATTATTATACATTTCGCCTCCACTCACAGGTGTGTTTCACTTTGAATTATACACACACAGAAAAATAGCCTCACTTCAACAATAAATATGTAAAGAATTACATTTTACATTTACTCACACACACACCTTTAACTGTTCACAAACCAGTGGTTTATATAACTTTAAATATTAAATAATCATTATAATAATTATATGAAAATTATTAAAATGTAATTTTGTATAGAGTAATTGCTCACCATAACTGTGTATATATAAAACACAGCACTGTATAATACAACGAAGCCTCACACACCTTAACTTACTTTCAGACAGTTCCATACAAGTTTAGCATTCACCTTAGATACTTTTTAAAAGCTGATTATTAAATTATATGAAAATTGGATTATGTTTCTTGAACCGAAAAAACAATTAATGATTAATGAGGATCAGACATGCCTTCGTAATAAAGGATCTAATCCAAACAAATATGAAGCACAGGTTGTGCTATATGTGGACATTTCCTTCACTCTTAATCAGTTTTTAATAAAATGGCTCATAAATCAGAAAATAAAAAATAAATAAATGAAAAAGAAAACAAAAAAATATATATTCTAAATAGTAAGCTAAAAAATTTTGGAAGTTATAGAAAACTAGAACACAATCAGTTTCTGAAGGAACTAAATGAGACCATGTGTGTGTGCGTGGGTGTGTATGTGAGGATTTATAAAATAAAGAAAATAAAATGTGATTAGATGAACAGTGAAGGATTTACTCCATGAACAAAATTAAATATCGTCATTATTTATTGTTCTATTTAATAAACTTTTGATTGTTATAGTTTACAATTTACATTTCCAAGCACACACTGCAGCTTCCCACAGACACACACACACACACACACACACTTGGCTAAAATCAGGGGGTTATTCAAAAAGGTAAAAAAAAGAATTTTAAAGTATAAATGTAAATGAACAAAATAATAATAATAGTAAGACACTCTCTGAGCCACAGGTCAGTGCAGTAAGATGAATTCACCCACCTGCTCTCAGCTTCATCATCAAACACATCAAAATCTCCGAAATCTGAAGTTGATGGAATCGCCGTATCCATATTCCCCGAATCACGCAGAAATTCGACGGGTTTTTGGGTTTTTAAGGGCACGATGGCGGCGCATGGGTATAAGGTTCGAAAATCATCAAATAAGGAGCGAAAACGTCATAAAACGGCGTTGAGGACGGCCAATCAGACACGCGGACGCAATCCGGGACACGCCATGTCCGTACATGTACATTAAAAAACATTTTAAAAATTTTAAACGAGTCCGGGATCGATTAGACATCCCGTATGATGAGGAACTGCTGTGTGAAAGCCTCAGCACACACACTCGAGCAGCCGACTTGGCCTCCGGCACACTCCTGCACTGTTCGCACACCACACGCCAAAACACATCGACCATATTAAATCGGAGACGAAAACAAGAAAGAAAACAAACCTTTATGACAAAAGGTGATTCCCCCCGATGCAACAGGTCGCTCTGTTCATTCATTCTCACACACACAAACACACTATAACAGCTTTCATTTTCACATATCTGTCATCTCATCTGCTCCAAATTAATCAAACACACTGAAATAAAGTCACCCCATCCCACATCACTGTCAATTTCAGTCCCCAATTTCTTTCATTTCAGGGAGACATGTTCCCCTGATTCATCATCCGAGCGCTTCCTCCTCTCTCTCTCTTGCTCGCTCGCTCACTCTTTCACTCTCTCTGCCTCCACAGCCCAAAAAAAAAACTGCTAAGTCAACTTCCGCCTGCAGCTTTCAAAATGGCAGAACAATCTCTCTCTCTCTCTCACACACACACACACACACACACATTATATATATATATATATATATATATATATACTGTATATATGAATAAACAAAATGCAGAAGTAGATAAATGCCATCCTGTCACCGTCTCTCTGATCTTCAGCTCTCACTCACCTTCTCAGCTACGTGGACATCAGCCCTGATCCTACTGCTCAGCGCTCAGGTCATGTGACCTTCATCATCATCATCATCTGTCCTCGTTTGAGTAACTGATTCTCTCTCTCTTAGACACAATCACACACAGCAGGGATCTGACTGACCAGTTACTCCAGGATCAACTGTACTTTTCTGTTTTGAATATTACACACAAGTCAGACAGACAGACAGACAGACAAAGAGACAGTCGGTCAGACAGACAGACAGATGAAGAGAGACAGAAACAAAGACAAAGAGACAGACAGAGAGACAGACCGACAGACAGACCAGTAAATATAGAGTGTATGTAGGCGTGCAGGAGGTGAATCAACAGTTAACTTTGTTCTCACACATACTCACACAGACCAAAAAATGTCACACACACTACTCTGTCCGTTTGTGTAGGAGTCGGAGACAAAGAGCATTATGGGTAGGAAGGGTGTAAGTGGGCGGACCGGAGATGAATCAGTGGTTAGGGTTGTGTTGTCCCTCACACACACACACACACACACACACACACACGTAAACACACACTTTCCTAATCTCCTTCCCCTTAAGACTGTGCATTTATCTTTAATCCAACACACAAAAACACCCCATTGAGTGTGTGCGCATGGGTGTGTGTGTGCGCGTGCTGGTTTCTCCAGTTCCACTTCTCTTTGGATGAAATGCAAAAAAACAAAAAAAAACAATCTGAGGAAATAAAGAGGAATAGTGTGTGGGGTGGGTCAGTGGGCGGAGCTACAGGTGTCATTTGGATCCCAGCCCCGGGGATTAATGAAGGCTGAAAATAAACAGAGATGAAAGTGAAAGTGATTCTCAGGGAAGCCCCGACGGTGTCATTGATGGAGCGCTGAAAGTTTTCAAGGTTGTCTCAGCTGAAGAAACTACATGAGTTCCTACATAAGATGGGATGATCATCTCAAACAGGAGATCTGCAGACCAGAGTCAGCAAGCATGGACCATTCCACTGCGTGCCATTAGCAGGGGGTAGAACTCCCCATTTGTACAAAACCTCATAGGGCAGGTGAGACTGAGAGGAGACACCAGGGTCTTCCAGGATCCCCAGAGACACCTGTGGTGCAGCAGGTTGAACCATCGGCTTGAACCATCATGCACTAAGCGCCACCTGGTGTTCGCACTAGGATAAAATCCAGCTGGTCCTGCAGCCCTGCCAAGCCAGCAGATAACTTAACACAGAACCCCCCTGATGTCCTGGAGAGGAACACCTGAACCTAGAGCACTACCTGAGAACGCCACTACGGGCGCCGTAGTTCATATAAAAGCGATATCGACTGTAATGTAAATGAGATACACAGGTGGAAGAATGATTACGTCACAATCAAACAACATGGCTTCATAATAATTATTTATTTTCAGAGCAGTTTTAGTGCAATTTTGGTAAAACTATATACATCACATTCAAAATTAATGTTTTTTTTTTCAATTATTAAAAATAACTCTTTCCCCAGATCAGCATGGCTGTTTGTGCCTGTGCCCTGTGTGTGTGTGTGTGTGTGTGTGTGTGTGCACGTGTGAGTATTTACACAACAAGCCCTGAGAGCGAGTTTACTCATAGCAGGTTAAACTAAACAAAGTTAAGCAGTAAAGGTTTAAGAGCGCATTAGAGAAGCGTGGAGATTAAATGATGCGTTAATACGACTGTCTTAAGTGGCACAGAGTCAGACAGGAAGTGCTCAACATCGCTCTGTGCAGTGCAACCTCCGTACGATGTCACAGTGTGATGTCATACAGCTGACGCTGTGTATAAATCACATGTAGTGTTTTTGGAAATGGTTTGGTCCACATTAACACACACGGAGATACGAGCATGGACGATGTGGACGATGGAGGGACGGTTTGTTCCACCTTCTCAGAAACCGACTCCTTCGTCTCAGTGCTGAGTGCGAAGATCACCAGCACAGGGGTGTACCCTCCATCCCTCAAGTGAGTACAAACCAATGATCTAACATGTACACACATCCTACAGACCACACACCAGAACAAAGCATTCCTGAAGACTGAGTCGAGACTATGACACACTGCCTGTCTCTGTAACGCTCTCGCACAGGAACAGCGCACTCATAAACTGAGAAACCTCACATGGACTCACAGACCAAACTGTTCCTCAACATCCGCTCTCCGGAATGAACGCATTTTAACCAAAAAGGGGAATCTGATCATCGGGTTCTCCTGAGAACAAATAGTTTCCGAACAGAGAGGGTGGTGTCGTACCCCTGTCCATCAGAGGAAACTGAATAAAGACAGCAGTCACTTTTCTCCCTTAAATACTCTTTAGTCCACGGTCATATGATCCTAATGATGACAGGTGTGACATCGCACAAATTTGTTACTCGGACTAGCAGGAAGTGAGTCTGAAGATCGCCCTGTGAGACAGGTCGTGCATTCTAATATATACGCTAACTATTTACACAAAGTGTCACTGTGCGACTGTCTGACCCCAGCCACGCCCCCACGCCCCCGCTATCTGACACCTTCTCCTCCACCCCCCCGCCTTGCACCGCCTCACCCCTCCTCCATCCCAGTCAGTCACTGTGCCGATAATAAAATTAAATGTACACATTCATGGTTGTAAAAACATTACTTTGTGTGTGTGTATGGGTGTGTGTGTGAGAGAGTATGTGTGTGTGTGTGTGTGGGTGGTGGGATTGCTCAAGGCGGTAATGGGACCAAATCCCCGTCCTCTACACCCAGCACCTGACTGGCTGATTATTTGCCGTGGTGATAGAACCTCTGTGCTGATTGGCTGTGAGAGAGGTAGGCGTGGCGTGGCGGCTGAGACGAGCTCTGAAACGAAGCCTGGAACGAAACAGAGACAGAAAGAGACAGAGACAACAAAAGGGTTACAGTACAGAGAGTTGACAGAAACTGTCAGTGCTTTACAAATAAATTGTATGCATCTGTATTAATTTTATTTAATTAAACACACAATGAACAACTACATTGCCGTCACATCAACATCATGATAATAATGTGTGTGTGTGTGTGCTAACCGCATGCTGTGTGAAGGATCCGGGTGATGCTGGTCTGGGCGGGGGGGCGTAGGGCAACCCAGCCTGCTTGAAAACACACACAGGGGCACAGGGTGAAGCATGACATGACTGGGCACGTACACACACATCTGTCTGTGTCTGTGTGTGTGTCTGTGTGTGTGTCTGTGTGTGTGTGGCTTACCTTGGTGTGAGGGATCTGAACAGCAATGGAGGGAGTGGGCAGCAAACCTGCAGCACTGGGGTGGAGAGCCTGAGGGTGCATGGGCCTCAACGCACTCTATACACACACGCGCACACGCGCACGCACACGCACGCACACACAACCACACAATGAGTTTCTTTAATAATGACCGAGCTGCAGCACATACAGGTGTGTGTAACAGTGTGTACACTCACAGAGTCAGTGAAGCCCGACTGCTGGTTGGCGTGTTCTAACTGCTTCTGTAGGGGGATCCCTGCACTGGGGAGAAAACCTACACACACACACACACACACACACACACTTGGAGAATGACAGTACACCAACACACTCTCACTCTTCATCCCTCTCTCTCTCTCTCACACACACACGCGCACACGCGCACACACACACACACACACACACCTGGTTGGGAGGTGAAGTGTGTGTGCACGGTGTAGCCTGGTTGCTGATGAGGCAAATACTGCATGGCCTGGAATGCTGATGCACCTACAAACACACACACACACACAGTTATGACACACACTGCCTCTCTCCAGTCCCACAATGTGTGTATTTCTGAGTAGATATCTGAGGATCAGCCCTAACCCAAACACATTGATGTTACTATGGTAACTGCACCTCTGATGTGGGCGGGGCTGCTGTAGGTGGCAGGTGCTGATTGGCTGGGGTTAAACGCGGTGGCATGTTGGGGCTGAGTGACCCCGAACGACCCGTGACCTGCCTGAACTCCGAACTGAGCATGCTCAGAAACAACCGCACCGAAACCGGCCTGAGACGGGAACGGACGACCCTGCGAGGAGGGGGGGGGGTGGAGATGTTAAACATTATGATTGTATGAGAAGAAAAGAGAATGCATGTGTTTGTGTGTGTGTGTTACTTACAGAAATAACAGGAGGCTGGAAAAGCTGCTTGCTGCGCTCTCCTAACAGAACTGCAGAGCGGGCGTGAGAGACTGACCCTGCTACAGAGAGAGAGAGAGGGAGCAAAGAGAGGGGGAGAGAGAGTGAGAGAGACAGTGAGAGAGAGAGAGAGAGAGAGAGAGAGAGAGAGAGAGAGAGACAATGAGAGAGAGACACAGAGAGTGAGAGAGACACAGAGAGAGAGAGAGAGAAAGGGAGAGTGAGTGAGTGAGAGAGAGAGAGAGAGAGAGAGAGAGAAAGGGAGAGAGAGNGGAGATGTTAAACATTATGATTGTATGAGAAGAAAAGAGAATGCATGTGTTTGTGTGTGTGTGTTACTTACAGAAATAACAGGAGGCTGGAAAAGCTGCTTGCTGCGCTCTCCTAACAGAACTGCAGAGCGGGCGTGAGAGACTGACCCTGCTACAGAGAGAGAGAGAGGGAGCAAAGAGAGAGAGAGAGAGAGAGAGAGAGAGAGAGAGAGAGAGAGAGAGAGAGAGAGAGAGAGAGAGAGGGAGCGAGAGTGAGAGAGAAAGGGAGAAAGTAAGAGAGAGAGCGAGAGAGAGAGAGAGAAAGGGAGAGTGAGTGAGTGAGAGAGAGAGAGAGAGAGAGAGAGAGAAAGGGAGAGAGAGAGAGAGAGAATACCAAGAGATAAGAAGAATTCAGAGTAAAAAAAACAAAACAAATAAGTGCACGAATGTGTATGTATATTGTACGTACAATCTTGGATTGCGGAATCTTGGTTGTGACCATATGTGTGTCCACAGTGTAGTGACAGTTCTTTAGTATTGGAGGCAAAAGCAAGTGACATTAGAGAGGGTCCTTGTTTATGGAGACCCCCGGAGGAAAAAATAATAATAAATACTAAATCATGTGCCCTGATTAACAAGTCAGATTAATAATCGTTTACGACATTTTATCTCATTATACATCAGAGCAGTTCAGGGTTAAGGGCCTCGCTCAAGGTCCCAACAGGGACAACTTGGTGGTTGTGGGATTTGAAATGGGACCTTCCGAACTGTAGTCCAATGCCTTAACCACTGAGCGACCCCTGACCCTCTAAACCGTGCACGCAGCCACATAAAAAGAAAGAAGTCGTCCTACACAATAAACCACACTTCTACTCTTTTCCTCTCTTTCCTCTGGTCTCGATCACTACAGCCATCATTCTTTTCAAGGTCAAGTGCAGTTTTAGTTTTACGTTGGGCTGTGAAACGAAATGTCAGAGTTTCCATTATTTCTTATGGGGGAAATTCACTTTGAGTGCTTCCGGAACGAGTTATGCTCACAACCCAATATTTAACTGTATGCGTGTGTGTGTGTATGTGTATATGGTTGTATCTGTGTGTGTGTGTGTGTATGAGACTCACGCTGCATGCTGAGCAGGTGTTGCCCCGAGTGGACGGCCATGTTGGGCTGATAAGTAGCTGTCGTCAATGTCGTCATGTCACTGCAAACAAACACACACACAAATATTATTAAGAATAATGATTAACTCAACTGCTCAGCCTGCGGAGAATGTGTACGTGAAGGTTAACAGTGATGTGTGGTCACCCAGCCAGCTCAAGTGAACGATGGTCTACATATAAACCTGAGCGTGCGATAGCATGCATGCACGCACGCACGCACGTTTTCTACTTTTCTACTACATTTTCTACTGGGGGCACATGCGCAAAACCTCCACAGGTTTTGTACAGGAAAAAGAAATAGAGTCGTTACTTTTGAGTCTACTAGTACAAATCTGTCAAGCTTTTGTCAGGATTCCCATAGATGCTATGCAATGCAATAGATACAAAACAACAAACGACTAGCACTAGAAGGCTCATGAGAAGAACTGCTTAATTCTGTTTCCTGTGTAATGCACTGAATAACATATATGAAATGTGTCAAAAGACACATTTTGTCATGTGACAAAAGAACAAATGAATCGGACCAGAAGATATGATGGTGAGCTGCTCACTCTTTTTTTTATCATAATATGTTCATAACTGCATTGTAATATTTTTATTACTGGAACTATAGCAAAAATTTGTGTATGTAGACTAGGGGTGCTCCGATTGATCGGTCACTGATCATAATCGGCCGATAATAGCCTTTGGAAGTTTGATCGGCAGTCTCTATAATGGCCGATATAGAAAAGCTGATCAGATGACGCAAATTTCGCGAGACAATTTTTTTTTTTTTTACATTTTTTGCGCGCGCTGCTAAAATGGCTTCACTGGCCTGGCAATTCTACGTCTTGTGTGAAAAAGACAATACATTAGCAATCGGCAACCTGTGTAACAAGACAATTCCACGAAGTGGGAAGCACCCAAAGCATTGTTTGTTAAACATTTAATTTTTAAACAAGTTTTTAAACATGAAAAATTATGTTTAATTAAAAATGTTTAATATTTTGTTGGTCCTCGCGGATCCTTGCGGTCCTGGAAGAACTTCCGGGGACTCGCGTCCTACTTGTCTGTTATTTTATTTAATTTTAAATAAATTGTTTATTTATTATTATTATTTTATTTAAGCTCTAAGCAGTTCCCAATTACTAACCAAGCACAGGCTACTATGTTTTAAGATGACGTGTTTCACATGTTGCTTGCCAATAAATACAGTTGTCAGTTCATGATATTCCTCTTCTTGCAATTTCAATACTTAATTTACATTGTTGTTAGATATACTGTAGTTTAATAAATAATGCTACATGATAAGGCTTCGAGTAGCCCCTGTAATCGGTGATCGGTATCAGTATCGGCCGATACAGCTTCTAGTGATCGGAGATCAGCCCCAAAAATCCTGATCGGAGCACCCCTAATGTAGACGCGTTTTTTGAAAATGTAACATTTTATTTTATTTCTGATCAAAAGAACGAAATGAACTAAAGGACTCTTAAAAAGTCGCTAGACTGTAGGGGTGAGAATGTAAGAGTGTGATGCAGATGTACACACTGTAACTGTATAAGACAATGCAACTTATAACACATTACTGTGTCTCTCCAAACTGGATCAGTCCGAAATTAATCTGTACTTATGTACAGGTGTGTTTGTGTGTGTGTGTGTGTCTCCATACCTCTGCTCCTTCCTCCGGCGCTTCTCCTCTTCATGCAGAACCTTTTTCAGTTGCAGAAACAGCTGGTGTTTCTCCTCCTGCAGACCCTGTAGCTTCTCCCCCATCTTCATAATCTAACATAATCAGAGAGAGAGAGAGAGAGAGAGATAGAGCAGTAATGAATGTTTGTAGAGGAGGAGGAGTGGGTTGGATGAGGTGGGGGGTGGGGTGGGCGTGGTTGGTGTCACTCACCTGCTCTTTGGTTTCTTCTAGGGACATCCTCTCTTCCATCTCCTTCTTCCTCTTCCTCTCCTCCTCCTCCTTCATCTTCTGCTCCATCATTTTATCCACCTCTTCCTCCTCTACACACACATTGACTGTCATCCTCACACACTCCTAGCTAATTTTACTCATCACTGTCACTGAGAGTCATGTCTTGTTACCATGTAATTAATAATTTTTAGTGTGTGTGTTATGCTCACCCTGCCTTTTCCTCTCTCGCTCCCTCATGATGTGTTTGTGTAGAGCGCGTGCCATGGCATTTGAAAGCTTGGGCCTCTCCAGCAGAGCGGGCATGATGGGGGGAATCGGCCGGGCCAGCTGAAGGAGAGAGAGAGAGAGAGTGAGAGAATGTCACCATAGAGACAGACAGACACTCCGTATACACATCACATTCAGATCACAGTATACGATCAGTGTGTCGCTTTTTGATGACGTAATGAAAGAAGATAATTATATCATAGCTGCACTTTTAGCCGCCTTCATTAGCACATTAAGCTTGCACAGTGTTAGTTCAGTACTCAGAGTGAGGACTGTGCCACTTTACTGATGTTTTACATCCAGAACATTACTAACTTTACACCACAATAAGAATGTATCTCTCCTAACTCACTGCTAACTGTCACTTAGTCACACTCAGGTGTTTAGCTTAGCATAGCTCAGTGATGTAATCTCCACAGGCGCCACTACTCCTGACTCCTGTCTGTAAGAGCGAAATAAACAGAATTACAGTAGAAATGTGAGAAAGGTTTTAAACAAAATGTTAATTAAGTGAAGCGGCGCGGACTGCAGATTAGTGTTCCCTTAGTATTCCCCCCTCACACGGCTCTCGAGACCTCCTAGTGAGCCGCACCTTCTCTCCGGGGAAGCCTGTGTCTGAGCTGAAGCGGACTGGCGCTGGATGATCCGAGCCTTTACCCCGCACACATGCACAGAGCTCCCCTCAGGATCTGTCACACTCGCCGCAACACAAACGGCAAAGAATTCGAGTGACGCACTTCCGGGAAGGACACGCCCACACGGTGTCACGGGCACGCGCATCACACCAGAGCGCAGTCCAAGCAGTGACATTTTTTTTAGTTAAACATTAAAATAATCGGAGTTAAAAATATTTAAAAATTCTTAATGTATTAAGCACAAGAAAAAATATCTACACCTTCATTCTCGAACTTGCTAATTCATTATCGAATATGATTATTGTGCCCTCGGGGGGGGGGNNCCCCCGCCGCTACTCTTTAGCTAACTGCTAGTTCACGAGTGCGCATTAGTCACAGATCACGTCTTACGGAAATATATTTTCTCCATTAATATCACTTTTAGTAGTGTGTGAAAAACAAACCTGTCATGATAGACTATAACTGCAACGCCATCGCTAGCATTAGCTGAGTTCGATAGTTTGACTATCGCTTCCGGGTTCCGCGTCATCATGCCAACTCGGGCTGTAATTGGTCCAAAGCTGTGTGGTGAGCTTGGATGTGGCCCCGCCCCAAAAAACATGTGCGTTATACAGAAGCGCTGAGGAAAGTCTGTAATGATAAATTTATCCAAACTAAATATACAGAATCAACATAAAAGCACAAAGATTAACTAAACATCTCTGAGTGTGCTGATGATAATTCTATTTGTTTCTCACTACACACACTAAACTAGTGCATGGTACGGGAGAGACACATACATACATACATACATACACACACACACATATATATATATATATATATATATATATATATATACACATACACACACACAGACAGTCTGGGTTAATGGGTAATTCCTGCATTCACACAACACAGTCTCATTCACTTGCACACATCCTGGAAAGAGAGCACGCTGATGTGAGCATGCACGGTTAAATAAGAAGAGCTAAACTCATTATCGAGTTCAATCTAATGAACACCCAGTCCACTGACTCCATCAGAGCATAGAGACAAAAGAATGATCAGAGCCAGGAACTTTCCCACTGAGTTTATACCAACAGCATTCAGAAACATGAAAAGAAATACATCTCTCTCTTTTTTCCACAAGATCAAAAGCAAATCGAATGATCAGATCTACATCACATTATATTAGCCACAATAACACGGCTATAAAAATATTAAAACGTCAAAAAAAAAACACCCCAAAAAAATCTAAGCAGAAAACATTGAAGGCTTTAAATACAAATTATTAAATGAGTTTTAGCTATGATACATGCACAAACACAATCATAAAAATGAACAAAAGAAAGTGACAGAGTGAGAGTGTGTGTGTGTTCCATATAAACAGAAGCGGAAGTTTTTAGTCAGGCCAGAATAATGAATGATGCAAAAGTGAGAACAAGAAGTGAAAGTGCATGTGACACACTCAGCAGGACTGGGGTATATTTATTATTCAGGTGAACACTGAAGATTGGGATGCGGCTGGGCATTACACACCCTCTCCGTACACACTCTCGTCACTGTAGGCAATGTACAGGAAGAAATCTTCCTCGTGGTGCTCCTGGAAAACACACACACACACCATGTTGGTTTATATTCTAGATTAATGCAGTCATGCTTATATTCATACATCTACATTCAGGTCCATAAGTATTTTGACAGTGACCCTGGTTTCATCGTGTTGCCTCTGTATACCAACACAATGTATTTAAAATGAAACGACAAAGATGTGACTGAACTGTAACAAAAATGCAGCGATGATGTGCAAAATTGCGTCTTTGTCCAAATATCTATGGACCTAAATGAACAGATCAACATATACATATAAATATTGCACATGTTATTTCTAACCCTAACACTTATGTGTGTGTATACTTGATAGAGCAGGCCCATGGTGGCTGATGTGGGAGGAATGACATTGTTGACAAAGAAGAAAAGCGCATCCTCCGCTCTCAGGTGAATCCTTTTCCGGATCAGGAAGTAAAACTGACCCACTGGAGTAAAACACACACACACACACGATTAAACACGCGCATTAATTATTCAACACTTTAAAAACCTCAGGGCTCGCTTTGTTTCTGTGTGGGGGGGCGTGTCCTGTTACTACGGTAACCGCTCCAGCCAGATGGCTTCGCGCATGCGCACAATCTCGACCAGAATGGAACGATGATTATGTATATAAAGATACAGCTGGCGGAACGGAGGGTTGCGTTTCCTGCTGCTGCTCACCTGTCAGATCGGAGGGGACCAGGTACTTCTTCTTGTCCAGGTCTCCTATCCGGGCTTTGGGAGCTTTCTCAACAATCACCTGAGAGAGGACAGGGGGGAAAAAAACAGGAAATACACAAGAGCACACGCGTAACACGTTTTTTAAATAAACCCCTCAACACATAAGAGGAACAAAGCGGGGGTTTCCCCTCCTGAACAGGAGCTTTTGCTTTAGTAACTAATAACAGCTTATATTTTTTATGACATCTCGGTGTTAATATAAGACAGCTCCGTATTAAAGTGTGTGTGTTCCGTTTGTATTTACACGTCATATGAGATTAAAGAGGCAATAAGTGAGAACACAACGCTAATCAGCTAGCTAGGTACAGAAATCCGATCTCAGCACCAGTGACAGGCCGCGGATCAGACGCGTTCTGATCGGACATGTTAGCGTTTATGGTTATGATCAGGTTTTCTTGATGATTTCGCTTTGTCATTATCTGCTCGCTTTGGCTAGGCTAGGCTAACCTGAGGCAGTGTTGGTGTAACGTCACGCACTCACAGGCACTCTGTCCGGGTATTTCTTCCTGATCTTCTCTCCCTCAGACCGCCTCTTCTCAAACGGGTGTTCCTCTTTATACACGAACTTCATGTCGGAACGCTTCCTGAGGAGAGGAGTCTGTGACTGTGTGTTCTAGAATAGGTTTCTGCTAGAGCGCGAGCTGTTTACAAACTGACTGCAGCTAACGCGGAAGGATATCGAATAACGGGATCGGGGGCGGGGCTTCTTGGGAGCGTGCATGCGTCAGAGCGTACGGCTAACGAGATGACGTAAGAACTTTGCTCGCTCCTGGGGATGGGGTCGCGCGCACGCACACTAGTGATGGGAAGTTCGGATTAATGACGCTCGATTAATGACTGGTTCTTTGAATCTCGTCCCCCAAAATGAACGAATCTATAT
>QMIH01000546.1:352875-363934 GCA_003987875.1 Clarias batrachus
CAGAATTTGGCTGAGGAAAGCAAGATGTGTAGGTGGTGGTGATGCAACAACCTACAGAACTCCAACTACAAGGGGCGGTCATAAAATTGTGTATAAAAAAAAAACAACAGGGAAAAAAAACGTGATAAAACCAGACGTTCATGCATTAAGCAAAACCGTTTAAAAGACAGATGAATTACATCACTATTCAGTTCATCACTTTTTTCTCATCACACCATCACAATAAATCACGCTGACAAGAGTTTTATTGGAAATAACACACAGACCTGAGGACGTGTGCACTCACTTACTCACACGTGAGTGTGTGTTTGTGTGTGTATATATACACACACACACACACACACACACACCTTATGCTTTTCTATTGTTCAAATAGGCAGAGAGCAGGTCAAGTATGGTATACATGAGAGAGAGAGAGGGAGAGAGAGAGTGAGAGAGAGAGAGAGAGATGAGAAAAGAAAACAATAAGTAGGATGAGAGGGTCAATCAAATCTGTCCATGGTACAAAAAAAAAAAGAAAATTAAGTAGACGATAAGTGCACATTGTGTTTTTTAGACTCCATACGTAATACAAATACTTCCAGTTGTGGACGTGTCCCGAGGCTTCGTTGCTGTCATCTGCATCCAGAATTTAAACATTAAATAAAAAGAAATAAAGATGAAGTTGAGTGTGATGTCTTGGATGAGGTCCGTTTTCTCACACATTGCTGCTGTGCAGGTTTGTGTTTTTCTCAGTCTTGTCACAGCTCAATCCCCACGCGCGCACGCACACATACACAGACGCACAGACTCTAACAGACATGAGGGGAAAACAAACAAGAGGAAGGAGGGAGAAACACAGAGCGCTGAGCTCGGTCCTGCTTCCTGAATACTGAACACCGAGTCTCTGGACTTCCTGCTGCATTCCTAACACTGCTCACTACACACCGCACGCCGAGAACACCGGGGGGGGGCGTTGCTGCTCCGTGGCACACTGGGGATATCCCACAATGAACCACTGTAGCGTCCAAATATCAGCTTGTTCAGAATACCCATAATGCAGTGCTGCATGTGTAGTGAACAGGAAGTAGCGCAACACTTCAAACAGGAAATGTCATTTTATATAACAAAAGACAAAAAAACTAAAGAATCAGAAGAGAGAGAGAGGGAGAATGAACATGAAAGATGAAGAAAGAGAGGGATAAGTGATACACTTCAGGAAAAGAGGAGGAGCAGAGGAGGACCGGTCCAAATTATCCAATCATTTACTCTTTAGAAAGGAGAACAAGATTGATAAACTAAAGAAGTGTAAAAATCCCTCCATCTGTCACAGACGCACTCGGCTGTAAGGCAGGATCCACACAGGACAAAGACAACCAGGGGAGAGTGCGACACCTGTCTCTCTGCTCCAGTCCAATGTGTGTGTATGCATGTGTCTCTCTCTCTCTCTCTCTCTCTCTCTCTCTCTCTCTGTCTCCAGTCTGATTGTTGGAGGTTGATGACATCACAGGTCACCTGACAGAGAGACGTACAGTTCCAGAAGTGGAGAGTTTAACAGAGGAGTTTAAAACATCACCAGAGACGATGCTGATGAAGATTACGGCTGAGAACCGAGCGAACATCAGAAGTAAACCTAGAGAGAGAGAGAGAGAGAGAGAGAGAGAGAGAGAGAGAGAGAGTGGTGAGCAACAGCTCAGCCAGCCAATCAGAAATCAAATTACAGGTCATCTCAGACTCCCTGCTTTCATCTCCTGTTACTGATGATCATGTAGGCTTAATCACAGCATAGAGACAGCACTTGTTAAAGTAGTAAATAACCTCCTATTGGCCTCTGATCAGGGTTGCGTCACTACTTGTTACTCGACCTCAGTGAAGCTTTTGACACCGTTGATTATAACATTCTCCTTCACAGAATTAAGGGAACGGTCCTCTCCTGGCTCATATCCTATTTGACTGATCGTTACCAATTTGTAGATCTAAATGGTGACTATTCTGCATATTCTCAAGTGGAGTTTGGTGTTCCACAGGGTTCGATTTCAGGCTCACTGCTTTTTTACATCTTTACATGCTTCCATGATATTAGTTTTCATTGTTATGCTGATGACACTCAGTTATACATCTCAGCAAAACCAGATGAGAAAATAATAAGCTTTTAATAAAGTTTAGCAATGTGTGAAGGATATAAGAGACTGAATGTTAATTAACGTCTTTCTGCTTAATCCTGATAAGACAGAAGTTCTAGTCATAAGACCACAAGCAGCTAGAAGCAAGATTTTAATCACACTGTAACTTTAAATGGCCTTTCTGTCCCATCAAGTGCAACAGTGAAAGACCTCAGTGTGATTATAGATTCCAGTCTCTAATTTGAAGCTCATGTAGATAATATCACCAGGATAGCATTCTTTCACCTCAGAAATATTGCCAAGATAAGAAATATATTGTCATTACATGATGCAGAAAAACTAGTTCATGCTTTATCACCTGTAGGTTGGACTATTGTTAACGCCTTACTGTCTGGTTGTTCAACTAGGTGCATAAACAAGCTTCAGTTAGTCCAGAATGCAGCAGCAAGAGTCCTCACTAAAACCAGAAGATATGAGCAGCACATCACCCCTATCTTATCTATGCTGCATTAGCTTCCTGTGAAGTTTCGCATTGATTTTAAAATACTACTCTTGACGTCTAAAGCATTAAATGGTCTCGCGCCGCAGTATCTGAGTGAACTGCTAGTGTCAGGGTCACTAGTTGTGTGTCATCTGTGGGGCGCTCACACGTCCGGATCCGAAAGGTATCAGCAAGTACACGAATGGCACTTGTTCTGAGAGATGTGGTACTAGGGCCTCCTGAGAGAATGTGTGATGCATGATGGGATACGGTACCTCAGTGCATCCAGCATGGGCAGCAGGTTCAGGAGTGCCGTGTCACTCGGGTCACTAAACCACGACTTTATAGGTATTGCATTATCTGTGCAGAGAAAACACATTCAGTTAAACACACAAAAATACACATTTTATATACACAGAGAAACAGAAAAGACATGCTGTAAGTGTGTGTGTTTACCTGGATGACTACGATATGCTCCAGGTGAGTTATCCAGGATGACTATACTTGACAGGTCACTGTGAACTACTGACAAATCCTTGATATAACTGCCCAAATCCAGCGTACAATGCTGTGGAGACACACAACACACACAACACACACACGCTCAGTAAACAACAACAAGCAGAATCCAGCGGGTACACAATAATAGCTAATATTCAGCTTGTTCAGTGTGTGGAGTTCAGGATGTTTAGACATTCTTCCTCAGTCATTAGTGATGACTTTATTTGTGACGACTCGGCGGCATACTTGTTTAGCCTTCACGTGTGGAACAGGTTTGCTCTCCTCAGTGATGCACCCTCTGAGAAACATGAAATTAGCTAGGCCTTTAGGGGCCCAGCGGCAGTGGTTAGGTGTATCCTGGAAGCCAGAGCATCTTAGGGCTCTAGCATAGGTTCTCCAAGATAGTGGTACATGCTGGAGCTAAATATATACGCCTCTGTCAGTCAGTAACTTTACAAATATTAAGTCTGCTCAGTCAATCCCACAATTATCATTTACAGACCCCCAGGGCCGATTTCCTCTCAAATCTAGTCATTTCTGTAGACAAAGCTTTAATTGCTGGAGATTTTAATATTCATTTTGAGAATCCAGAAGACCCTCTGAAAACAGCATTTATGTCTATACTGGACTCAATAGGAGTAAATCAATGTGTAGTAGGGCCCACTCATAGAACAGGTCACAGTTGAGATATTATATTATCCTTCAGACTAAGTATAAAAAAATCTAACCACAATTCCCAGTCTGATGTTATCTCAGATCACTATCTTGTCTCAATTAAAGTGCGTCAGTAATAATGTACGCACAGGCACCGCGCTACCACATTAAACATACATTCACATCAACTAGCACACAGACATTCCGTTATAGCTTAGATAATGTAGCTCCAGTTAAAAGAAAAATGATCAGAGATGAGAAACTCGCTCCATGGTATAATGATCACCCACGCACTTTAAAACAGGCTGCTCGGAAATTAGAACATAAATGGTGTCAAACTAAATTGTTAGTATTTCAAATAGATCATCCTGAACTATAGAAAAGCTCTCGGTGCTGCTAGATCGTTGTATCTCTCCACTCTTTCAGAAAATAAAAATAATCCTAGATTCTTATTTAATATCCTTGGAAAACTAACTAGAAATAAGACCACTGCAGAAATCTGCACATCATCATCATACAGGAGTGAAGACTTAATTAACTTTTTCAATAACAAAATTGTAAATATTAGGCAAAAAATTCAGGCTTTGAAACCGGACAATTTAATTGATGCAGATATTAAACTAACCACATCACATCAGAACCTAGAATATTTTACTCCCCTTGAAGAGAGTGAACTAATTTCACTCATCTTTTCTGCAAAATCATCAACCTGTGTATTAGATCCTATACCCACACATTTTCTCAAGCAGATACCTTGACCCCTGTCAGCATCCAATTACAGGCAGATATCAAACCTCCCCTGGCTCAGATCCTATTTGACTGATCGTTATCTGTTTGTAGTTTTAAATGGTGACTATTCTGCATGTTCTCAAGTTCTCAATTGGTGTTCCAACGGTTTTAGGCCCACAGTTTTTTTTCTCTTTACATGCTTCCTCTGGGCAACATAATCAGTAACCATGATATTATTTTTCATTGTTATGCTGATGACACACAGTTATACGTCTCAGCAAAACCAGATGAGAAAATAATAAACTTAATAAATCTGAGCAATGTGTAAAGGACATTAGAGACTAAATGTTAATTAACTTCCTCCTGCTTAATCCTGATAAGAGAGGTTCTGGTACTATGTCCACATGCAGCTAAAAGCAGGATTTTTGTTCACACTAACTTTAGATGGCCTTTCTGTTCAATTAAGACCACGGTGTGATTAAAAATGCTAGTTTTTCTTACAAAGCCCCAAAGTTATGGAACAGTCTTCCAATTAATGTTCAGGACTCAGACACAGTCTCAGTGTTTAAGTCTAGGCTAAAAACCTATTTATTTACCCAAGCATTTTTGTAAATAGATGTGCCTTAGATAAAGAAGCAGATCTGGGGGACTCATGGACGTAGACTATTATGGTGAATTGCTATGTTTAGATGCTGTCTTCCGCACTCTCATTGATCACTCAGGTTTGTTGACAGTGAGGTGATTGGTTGCTTTAAATCCCAGTTTCCCCTCATGTCTGTGTTTCCTTCTGGCTCTCCATTTTAGTTATGATTTCATAGTTAGACCTGCCGGACTAACTAAGTGCAGCGGACTTAGTACACGGACTAACTCTCTCTGTTGAGCTACCCATGTCGCTCCTGAGCTGCAGTGATCCAGACCCCCTCTGCCCTCTGGACCTGTCTGACTCGTCCTGGTGTTCCGCTTCAGGTTGAGATCTCGTCACATGGAGCCCCGTGTGGTCTGTCTGGGATGTGTGTGGTGACTGGGGACGATTCCACTTTACCTTTAAGATGCTCCTGTCCTGATGCAGACAGCTGTTTCTCTGAGGACGTGTGACCGCAGTCTCTCGGTAGTTCAGGAGTGGAGATTCCAACAGTCTACCTGAGCGTCCAATAACGAACTGGACTCCATATTAACTTAAACACATCTCCTGTTATACTGAACTTCCAACCTCCTAACACACAGTATGACTGCAGATCAATCCCTGCTATCCGTTATCACCCAGATGAGGATGGGTTCCCTCAGCACCGTCGCCCTTAGCTTGTTTATCAGGGACGATCTGATCATTCTGATTCATACACATTTCCATAATTTTCTTTTGATTGTGTAGTTGCTTTGCGACAATTGTTAAATGCGCTATAAAAATAAAATTTGATTGAAATAAAAGTAACACACTCTAACACATGCATTTTAACACACGCTCCTTCTTATGAGCTCTCGTAAAGGTGTAACTCACCTGGAACACGTATTAATCAGTTATAAGAACAGACACAGCCCAGGTGTGTTAAGTGGTCAGCATTAGCACTGACTCAGGGCTAATGAGGAACAGCCCTGTGGCACAGCTGGGTCAGGACAATGACCCACTCTCAGTGTATATAAAATACAATGATGTATACTATATAACCGCAAATGAGGAAAAGGTGAAGCTCAGGTGAGTAAGCCCCGCCCCTAGCAGGTCCCTTGAGTGTGTACCTGTCTGTAGTATCTGCGCTTTAGGATCCCTCTGTTGTTGTCAAGTTTATCTGCTACAGCAGAGCCGTAAATCTCCATACTGGCTGTAAACACCACCAACTCGTACCACTGACTTACCTACACACACACACACACACACACACACACACACACACACACACACACACACAAAACTGAGAAATACAGTGTGCTACTGTCATTGCAACAGCTTCACATCTCCATACCATTACCTGTAATGAGCAGTGAGAGACGGGACGCAGCGAGGCGCAGCAGCGAGAGACGGGACGCAGCGAGGCGCAGAAGCGAGAGACGGGACGCAGCGGGACGCAGCAGCGAGAGACGGGACGCAGCAGAGAGAGACGGGACGTAGAGAGAGACGGGACGTATTGAGAAAGCAGAGAGATGGGACGCCGTGAGACACAGCAGAGAGACGGGACGCAGTGAGACGGCAGAGAGAGACGGGACGTATTGAGAGGGCAGAGAGTTGGGACGCAGTGAGACGCAGGACGCAGCGAGACGGGACGCAGCAGCGAGAGACGGGACGCAGCAGCGAGAGACGGGACGCAGCAGCGAGAGACGAGACGCAGCGAGACGCAGCAGCGAGAGACGGGACGCAGCGAGACGCAGCAGCGAGAGACGGGACGCAGCGAGACGCAGCAGCGAGAGACGGGACGCAGCGAGACGCAGCAGAGAGAGACGGGACGCAGCGAGACGCAGCAGAGAGAGAGACGGGACGCAGTAGAGAGAGAGAGATACGGGACGCAGTGAGACGCAGCAGAGAGAGACGGGACGCAGTGAGACACGTCAGAGAGAGACAGGACGTCGTGAGAGAGCAGAGATGGGACGCAGTGAGACACAGCAGAGAGAGACAGGACGTCGTGAGAGAGCAGAGATGGGACGCAGTGAGACACAGCAGAGAGAGAGATGGTTTGCAGTCAGAAAGGGCAGAGAGAGACGGGACGCAGTGAGATAGCAGCGAGAGACAGGATGTAGTGAGAGAGCAGAGAGACGGGACGCAACGAGACAGAGCAGAGAGAGAAAGGGCGCAATGAGAAAGAGCAGAGAGACAGGACACAGTGAGACAGAGAGGAGAGAGATGGGACACAGGGAGACAGAGCAGCATTCATTTTTCATACTTACCACTTCTAAGAAAAAGTCAACATGTGGCCTTTTATGCACAAAAAACCTCACTGGGTGTTTATCTATGACCACCTACACACACAAAAAAATTTTTTTTTTAAATCACATCAAGAGTGTCCATTGGTGTGTACAGTACTTCCTCTTTCTGTGCTGTAATGTATATGTGTCAAAATAAAGGCTTTACTTTACATGTACACCCGAGACAGAGGAGTGTGTGTGTGTACCTTGAGGATGAAGTCAGGTGGTGTTCCAGGTCGGACTGTAGGCCTCAGCACCCCGTCATGATGAGAGTGAATCAGAGTCTCATCCAGATCCAGAACCAAGATCTTCCTCTTCACTGCGTCTACACACAGACACACAGTCAAACAAATTACCACTAGGCAGCAGACAAACAGAGTGAGAGACAGAGAATGAGAGAATGAATCTCCAAGCGCCCCCTGTGCACAGACAGATACACTTACGGAGTCTGTTTCTGGATGCAGGAGAGAGGGGTAACGTGTCATAGCGCACTGTCTGGTACTGTATTATCTGCAGGGAGAGAGACAGACGGAGAGAGATAGACACATTAGTACACTGTTCCAGCATAAACACTCATTTGACAGAACAGCGATCCCGCTGCTTCTGAGCCACCTGACGCCTCCGTTATCCTCAGTGCTCAGGATACTGGAGTCTCATGGCTTGCAGAGTGAAGGTGTGGCTTAATGCATGTGGGTGGAGTTTCTATGTGAGAATATTCACTGTATGAGTGTAATATTCACTTCATCTGTAGTACAAAATATTCTGCTGTTTGACTGACATCGCAGACATGCACGCAGACACCTCAAGAAGGTGAGAAAGAGAAAGCTCTTGAAACACTGGGGCACTATTTATACCCCCTCACTCCAGTTGTCAGAGCATGTAAAGTGTCCTCGAAGAGCCGTGTACTGCTGCTTTAAACCACACACTGTACGAATTCACACACCACCGCTTTAAACCCTACAGGAAGCAGGAAGTCTCATGCTAACAGTACCGCTGCTCACGGCTCGCTATTCTAAAAAAGGGCAGAAATAGGGTGACATCCACAGAGCCGTGTGTGTGTGTGTGTGTGTGCGCGTGCATACTTAATAACATTAACCCCAGGCCAAAAGTTAACACTCAGTACGCAGCTGGAGTAGAAGCTCACCCTGAAACATTCATTAGAGTTTACTAACACACACAGCAAGTGTACTGTGCAGGGCAAGCTAAGGAAACAATCAGGGAAACCCATTGTAGCAAATCTCTTTAAGTCACCAATCATGTGTGTGTGTGTGTGGGTGTGTACGCAAAATATGTTTTTAAAATAATGCTCCGTTTGTCTGAAGAAACCTTATATCTCCATCACACGCACACAAGATCATCGCCTAAACACAGACACAACCAGACACACACACACGACCCGTCAAGCCACAACAACTCTGTGAACAACGCTCTGTGTGTGTTTGTGTCTAGAGGTCAGACATGTAAGATTCTGAGATTCATAAACACATACACACTTGTATACACCCACACACACACACACCTGAGTATATTATTGTAGGGATGCACTGATTAGAAATTCTAAAACTTATAATGATAACTCAGCTGATATTTAATGTTGTTGTTTGTTTGTATTGGGGTTGTTTGTGTTGGCTATACAATAATATAATTTAACAATAATATAATTTTAGTCTTTATGTTGTTAATCTCTGAGCGTGCACAGATTCAGCTGAACAGATTAGAAACACAACCTTTAACATGTTTCAGCAGCAGTAGTAGTAGGAGTGTGTATAGTAAGTACTAATAGTCAGTATAGCGAGCAGTATTGGTGAGCATAGTGAGTATTTATAGCAAGTATAGTGTCAATAGTGAGCAGCAGTAGTGAGAACCAATAGTGAGTATGGTGAGCAGCTGTAGTAAGTAAGTATATTGGGCAGTAGTCGTGAGTAGTGAGTACTAATGGTGATTATGTTGGGCAGTAGTAGTGAGTATAGTACGTGCTAATAATGAGTATGGTGGGTAGTAGTATTGAGTATATTGAGTACTAATAATGAGTGTGGTGTGCAGCAGCTGTGAGTATAGTGAGTACTAATAATGAGTATGGTGGGCAGCAATAGTGAGTAATGTGTACTTAATGAGCTTGGGTTGCAGCAGTAGTGAGTACTAATAATGAGTATGGTGTGCAGTAGTAGTGAGTACTAATAATGAGTATGGTGTGCAACAATAGTGAGTATAATGAGTATTTATAATGAGCTTGGGTTGCAGCAGTAGTGAGTATAGTGAGTAATAATAATGAGTATAGTGTGCAGCAGCAGTGAATATGATGAGTAATAATGAATATGGTGTGCAGCAGCAGTGAGTATAGTGAGTAATAATGAATATGGTGTGCAGGATTAGTGAGTATAGTGAGTAATAATGAATATGGTGTGCAGTGAGTTTCGTGAGTAATATTTATGCGTATGGTGTGCAGCAGTAGTGAGTATAGTGAGCGCTGTAAGCTCCTTACCGTACGGAGGTGTTTCCTGAGGATGTACAGGATGAAGCCCCAGATACGGGACGCCACTCCGAGGAAAGTGCGGAGTCCGAGTAAACACTGTCGGGTCTTCAGCATGCTGGACCATAGGACACGCCGCCAGCCCTGTGATTAGCACTGCCCCTGGTTACAGCGCGGAGATTAGCTCCTCGAAGTTCCGAGTAAAAGTCAAGTCTTTACACCGGGCTCTGTGTGTGTGTGCGCGCTCCCGAAGCACCGCGCCACGCACACACACTCCTGCAGCTCGGTGGCTAACACACTAGCACAGGGCACACAGAGGAAGCCTGGCTCCACTGACTTGGATTAGCATGCTAGGCTAACTGCACTTGTTTTCTGTCTGCCACCTAGGAAGGCTACGCTAAGTTAGCAAGCCCTTGGACACTTCGTCCGGAGAAGCGGATTAAAAAGAACTCCACTGAATGACGGAACTGTTAAATAAACCGGTGTAAAAAATAATCCGCTTTTTATTACGCACAGTTTTTGTGTGCGAGAGAGAGGGGAGAGCGCGCGCAGCGTTACACAGTGCTGCCGAGTGAAACATCCAGGAGCGAACTGTGAGCCGCCATTACTGTTGTTACGTCACTTCCGGCAGGACGTTAGAACGTGCGCCCCCTATTTTCGAGTCAGGAGCGAGCACAGCACAGAGCTACAATAAAACTCACTGCTGCGTTCATTAACATATTCACATAAAATACTAATAATATTACAAATCAATAATAGCAGTAAGGTGTGTGACGTCATTATGATTCTTGATTTTGGTGCGGGTATGTGTGCAGATAATTTTGAAATCACTACACAACACAGGACTAAAACCTTCACGCACTCTTTGCACAGTGCACACTGCACACCTATGAACATCACACTACTGCACATTCTTGGATATTTGCACATTTATGGACATTACACTAATTTAATATTGTAATTTTAATATTAATTAGTGTAAAATTATTGTATATTTGCTCAGCTAAAATCGCACATCCCTGAATTTTTTAACTTTGGGACTTTTGAACACTGTTCTGCTCACCTGCTATGAACTGGACAGTGCCCACTTACACAATGAGGACTAACTTTTCTCTGTTCATACATTCACCATATGGGACATTTCCATTCTATTCCAATCATTTCAATTCAGATCTGTCTACTGTACATAATGTAAACATGTAAACTATACAATTTTTATAACTAAGTTTATAT